>JBBJLR010000013.1:10345270-10373980 GCA_037577145.1 Brachypetersius gabonensis | reverse complement strand
TACAGCTGGCTGGACAGTTGGCTCCCACAGTTTCACACTCTGGGAAGTTAAGGTCTTTTGCCTTTGTAGGGCAGAATTGTCAAAAGCATGAGTAGAGGGCCCCGACCCTGAATGCAGGAATAAGGGGTAGATAATGGATGGATGGATGGATGAGTAGAGGGAGAGGGAAGGAAGGGAAACATCACAGAACACAACAGGCTCTTAATCAAAGAGAAGCAAAAATATTAACAAGCATCATTAAAATGTCCATAACTAGGTTCTTAAATGTAGCAGACCAGTATGACAACAGAATATCTAATACAGTATGGTTTAGGTCCACCACTTGCCTGGATAATCTTACTCATTCCCAATTATATGAAGGCTGCATAGCCACACTGTACTGCAACAAATAATTTTTGTCAATGTTTCCTTGGTGCCCCTGAAACATCTGTGAGATATCGTTAAAATAAATTAAAGAGAAAATTCAAGGCTATGTCTAAGTAATGAAAACAGATGTGTAAACAAGTGTAATCAGACATTTACAAGTGTGCAATAAGATGTTAATGGTGTTGCTGTTAGGGGCAAATAAAAGATTGTTAAATGTGCAAAGAAAACTCTTATTTAATGCTGTTTTGTTTACAATCATGATCTTCTAATATGTAATATATGATAGGGCAAAGGGAAAAGTTTCGATCAAAGCATCTATTGTGTTTTCCTGGGCTCCATCCTCAGCTTAGGACATAACTCATGCCAGTGAAAAATTCAGGAACAGCTTTTGACAAGAATTATAACTTGCTGATGTTAAGACTGGAAGGGTGAATTGTACAGCAAAGCCCAAATTGATACATATTTTGTCTCTTTAACCACCACCAATTCATGAAACACTAAATACAACATTAAATCTAAGTGAGAGTTAATACAACATTGGACAATTAGTATGTGATACGTTAGAGTAACACATATATACAGTGCTGCAGTGAATAGAGTATGTGGGTAGCAATACAGAAAGTGCATTAGTATTTGGTCTGAAGGTTGAATGTGTTAAGCTATTTTGCCCATTAATGTTGAACAGTCTTATAATATTGGGGTAAAAGCTGTCCCTCAATCTTGTAGTGTGTCCTGAGCAGTTTTTGAGCACTCTTTTCAGGGTTTTCCTTTGTGGAGCAGCTGTCATGACAGGATGTAACGCACCCTGTTAGGAAGGACGCCAAAGCACACAAGTAAAAACTGGGCTTTTTAGAAGTTGCTGCTGTGTGTGGTGTCCACTTGAGGTGAGAACTGAGGGTGACATCAATGTGCCATAGTATAGATAATCTACAGTAGATCATTTTACAGTGCACAACATACACTACATGGACAAAGGTATTGGGACGCATGATCCTTACATCAATAGGAACTTTAATGACATTGCAAATACTTTAATATGGAGACAATATAGAGTTGGTTGCCGCTTTGCAGTTACGACAGCTATCACTCTTCTTCAGTGGAAAAAATTGTGCCCATTTATTCTGTAGAGCATTTATGAGATCAGGCACTGATGGGCACGAGATGGCCTAGCTCGCAATTTCTGTTCCAGTTCATTCCTAAGGTGTTGGATGGGCTTGAGGTCAGAAGTTCTGCAAAAACAAACTCAACCCACCATGTCTTTATGGAGCTTGCTTTGTGCAGTTGGGTACACTCATGCTGGAAAGGAAAAGGGTCTTCCCCAAACTGTCCACAAAGTTGGAAATATGGCATTGTCCAACATGTCTTGGTATATGCTGAAGCATTAACGACAACCCTGGAAAACAGTGTCCCAATACTTTTACCTATAGCTCTGTCGTTATCTTTGAAAAAAAATATCGTGCTGCTATAGGATCTCGAGTGATGCCCACTGCTAACTGGGCATTTTCTTATTCATGGTGAAATCCTGCCACCTCCTGGGAATTAGTGAGTCACCCCAACACCCCCATGATGCTGACGAAGAGCCGTTGTGTAATGATTTCTGACTCTGACTCTGCCCTCTGGTGGTCTTCTAGTCTTCTGCTCGGTTCTGCGGAGGCGCTGCCGTGTGAGGGAGTTCGTTGAGGAGACGAGTATGGCGTGAAATTTGACCACATCAGGCATTTCAGTCTCCGGTGATTTAAGCCGATGGATTTCCCACCCTTATGATCTAGGTATTTAACGTGAGGTATGTTTTTTATGGTGGAGCAGAGCAGTAACCAAACCTTCATTCCTTCTGCTCGAAGTCCAAAACGGTGGTTCAAAATGGCCGCTGGTTGATTTGGGCCTAGAGAGGCTAAACAGAAGGCCAAATAAACACATACGTGTTTCGGTAACCTGTCAGCATAACTATGATGTTGTTAAAACATAGTTTGAGCATTTTCGGCGTTGTGTTGTGGTGTTAGTATTCAAGTTGTCCGTAAAATTCCGTACTGCAGGCTATGCCGAGGGTAGCATTAGCTTCTCCAGTCTGGCCTGCTACTAACCTACGACTACGATGTGTTGGAGACCAATTTTTTACACTTTTAACAAACACACTTCTTGAGATCTTGCATTTTGAGATTTCCATTATTGCATACGGTGAACTTGTGCCTTAAGTACACCCTTGTTTCCCTTGTTTTGTCTGCGACGCTTAGCTTTCATTTTACTAGCAGCAGGCCCGATGTGAACCCAATGGTCAGTATGTTTTAGCTAATTGCTTCAAACACGTTACACTTATTTTTATTTATTATTTGAAATATATAACCTAGATTTTATATTTTTGTTAGAGGAACTTCTCCTTTGTTTTTGGATCTCCTATATGTTCAAAAATTATTTTTTTTAAAACAGGAGCATAAACTTTGTTTCAGTCAAGCGCTACATTCATTTCGCTTAAAGAAGCAATGCCTTGAAAATTTAGTTTTATGATCGAGTATATAGTGGTAGTGTGGTTTTTTTTTTTGTTTTTTTTTTGGTCCAAGTGCACAAATGAGAAATGCTTTCTTAGGCAGTTTTTCGCATCCGAAGTTCCATAAAATCTTCATCCTCACTGGTTGGCAGTATTTGTAGTCTGACGAGGAACCAGTCGGCTACATCTATAATGGGTTAATGTAACCTGAAATAGCTTAGAGATTGTTTTATGCATTATAGAAAAGTCACCTGATTCCGTGGAACTGGAGGCTCCGTGTTCTGCACGTTTTGGTGTTTCCCTGCCCCAGAACACACCAAATCCAACTAATCAGCTCAATTAACAAGTCTGTACTGTGTTGAGTGTATTGAAGCAGGGATTGCATTAAAATATGCATAGCTTTGGCTTCCAGATCCAAGGTTTGGTAGCAGTGATTGAGGCCAAATGTGTCAAAATTGGAATTGTGTTCACTTTGAGGTCAGTTGCACAGTTGATTTGATTCTTCACTTACGAAAGACATGTACAGCTCACTCAAGATGCATATATTTTGTAGTTTAAGTAGCTACAGATATTCTGAATCATCTCATCTTTTGAGCGCTTCTGGGCTTTACCGGTGCGGAGACTGTTGGGCGTTTGCTTTTTTATTTTTGCAGTATAATCTTACTAGAGTTGTCCTGATTTTGTTTCTCTCTCTCTCTCTCTCTCTCTCTCTCTCTCTCTCTCTCTCGCTCTCATTAAAATGCAGTTCCTTACTTTTTCCCTATTTTGTATGAATGTTAAACCTTCCAAATGTCATTTGCCTCTTGATTCTTTTGTGAGGATATGTAATCCTCCCTCCGTAATTTTTATGGTACTCTGTGGGACAGATTTTGTTCTGTTCCAGGGTTTAGGGCTGGCCCTAACATTTTAAGAATACAGAAACTTTGATAAATGTGTTCATTTTGTTTGACATATCAGGTAGTGTTTTTCAAAATTGTATGAATGGTTTTCTAAGAGACACTAAATTACTGTTTAAATGATCAAAAGATTAACTTGCTCAGGATAAAATATGTAGAAATATATTTGTAAACACTAGAGTAAAGCTGCAAGATAAAGACAGGAATGTGAAATGTTTTCTATTGCAATTTCAGTGTTTTTACCAGGTGTTTCTAACGGTGCATTAAGAACATAAAAGAAAAATGGTAAATACAATCAACCAGGGTCACTTCAGATAGTCTGATAATAAACAATTCTGCATGCAGGGGCTGCATAATGTCATTTAAATAATTCCAACTGAGCCCTTTTTCATACTTTTTGTCTGTTCTGTTATTTACATTTTTTGCAGTTTTTTTTTTGTAAAAGTTGTACTGCAATGATATGATACATGTGATATATGCAGCCCTATCACAGAAGTGTGACCATTATATATTAAAATATATAAAAATAAATATTAAAATAGGCCTATTAGCAAAATATAAAAAAAAACAATTAATAGAGAATTGTTGTATAATGTTTTTAAAACGTGTTCAGAAACATTGCCGAATTTGTAAAGCCTTTAAAAAGGTAGTTGGGTCAGCCCTCCTAATGATATGAAGGGGGGTTTTTTTGTTTGTTTTTTTTTTTGTTTTTGTTCCTTGGAATTTAGGTATATTTGACCACTCCCCTTCTCCTTTGCTTAATTTTCCAAATTCATTTATTGGGCTTAGGTCGTCATATATTAAATAATATCCTGTAATTTGCTAGTCTGTCCTGTAATTTGTTTGTTTTGTTCTTCCCGCTTCACATAGGCTCTGGATGCAATTGAACAAGAAAAGTTAAATATGTGGGATAAATGGGGGGGGGGAAATCGCAGGCTTTTTTGGTCCACTTGGCTAGAGTTGAAGACGGCAAGCCAATAACCCTGTCTGTTTTTTTTCCCCCCGACTTTTTCAGCTTTTCGTTATTCTTGGAAAATTGTGTGCCCCCTGTTACGAATTCCTTGAGCAACTTTGGGAGCCCGCCTCTCTTTGGCCCTGCCTCCCTCCAGGTCGCCCAGATAAAGGCTCAGTTGGCACTACACCAGCTGAATGTGATTGCAGCCAGAAACATCACTCCCCCTCTAATTGCTTCACCTGCCCTGACCTTGCTGAACCTGCTCAAGGTTACCATGTCCCGTCCTGTGTATAATGCTCGTGGTGGACCATTCTCCAGTAGTCAGAGATCTGTGGTGACTGGGCAGTATGGTCTTGGGTCACAGACTGCGCTGGATCTGGGAGGAGCTCGTCTTGGCCCCGAATCCATTTCCAGTCCTCGGGTGGGAATGATGCCAAACCAGCAAATGACTTTTTCATTGGGCCAGCGTCAGACCCAGGTGTCCCAGGATCTTGATGCCACGATAGATATGAACATTCGTGGAGCCCGCGAGGAAGTGCAGCTGCTCACCCAAATGCTACGGCAGCCGAAACCAGCAGATCCCCGAATGAGGAAAGATGTGAGGGATGAAGTGCTTTCTCCAGGTGGCAGGGGTTATGCGGTGTCCAATGTTCCAGGAAGGTCTGAGGACTGGACTGGTTACCAGGTTCCCAGTAAACTTTTTTCTTCCTCAACTATAGGCCATTCCTCTGGTTCTTCACAGATGTTCCAGTCTCCGGGCTGTGGCAGCAGCGGAGGACCAAGGGGTTTGGAGGGCAAGCCTCCTCCTGTTCACCAGCCTACACGATATACCTCTGAGAGTGCTAGCAGCATATTGGCAAGTTTTGGACTTTCAAGTGAGGACCTTGAGCTCCTTAGTCACTACCCTGATGATCAACTAACTCCAGACAACCTGCCCTTCATTTTACGAGACATCCGCATACGCAAAACCAAGAGGAATGTCACTGATTCTGATATAAGACGTACATCTGATCATCTGGTACCTGAAGGACGACAAAGTAAAGTCATTGATTATGGACATTCAAGTAAGTTTGGTTTTCCTGAGGAGAAACCAGACAGCTATTCACGCGACCACCATATCAAAGAATCAGCAAAGCATGGGAGGGAAATGTCAGGCTCTTCCTTGAGTGGTGGTGATATGACTAAGCGCACACAGCAAAATCCAACTGGTCAGGTTCCTGTCAAGGCTTCTGTTATGACTGCAAAGCTTCAGCAGCCTCCAGTCATAAATCAAAGATCCACTGCACAGAGCTTGGATATTCAAGGAGCCAAGACGATCACTGGAAGACTGCCTGGGACCACGTCTGTACCGCCACCTGTCAGTAGACCACAACAGATGCTACCTTCTCTTGTTGGTCACCTAGCACCCATGATCCCTTTGGTCCCTGCAAGTCCAAAACTGGCGTGGCCCCCTGCATTCCCTCCTACTTCAGGTTCTGCTCCATCTTCAAAGAGGCTACCAACACCCACCATGATGAACGATTACTCAGCTGCCACCCCAAGAATTTTTCCCCATACATGCTCTCTATGTAACATAGAATGTATCCAGATTAAGGTGAGTATCTGCGCCTCCCATAGTTTTTATTTCAAAAGCATTTCAATTAAATTTGTTGTCTGAATTCCATGATGTGTGAAGTGACTCATTGTTTTGTGTCCTCACAATGAGCTAAAATGTGTAACAGAATCATGAAATAAAATGAAAAGACAGACATGTAAATTAATTTGTTTGATTTGCTTGTTTATATTTCTGAGAATTAAATTCTCCATTATGAGTTTAATACAAAGCCAATTCCAGATTCACCATAATGTTCAAGACTGATGGTAGAAGTGATAGGAATACCCTGGTGGTTTGTAAACGTTATGAAGAACCTGGTTGTTCCCTGACTTTTGTGAGCCATGGGTTGCACAGTTTCAATTTTTATTGAAAAGAAGACTGTTGTTTCCTGGAGACCTGAAGAATGACTCAAAAACACGAACTGTATGGAACAGGAGTCTCTTAACTGAGTTGTGGACTGAACATCTATAAAGATGAAGAATGAAGTTGATGACCTGTAAGAAGAAACATCAGTGGAACTTTTTGATGTCTTTTCATTTACTAAATGTTTTCTTGGAAACATATTTTGACCAGAAATGCAGTTTGCAAATGGTAGAAAATTGTATTCAAAAATGACATTTTATGCAAGAAAGGTGACTCTTAGAACTCGCGTGTTTATTTTTTTACCTTTATAAGAACTGGCGTAGCCTATAATTTACAAATTCTAAAGTGAAGTTTCATTCAAGTGTAGCAGTTGACACACTGTATTTAATGCATTGTGTTGCTTTTTGAATTATACCTGTTTTATTAAGCTGTAGTTTTTAGGAATTGCCCCTTTTTCCCCTTGTTAGTTGACCCACTGTATTTTTAATTTTTTTATTTTTGAAGAAGTAGAACTGGTGTTATTTCATGTGTTTTAATGTTTTTGAAAATTTAGATGGCAGCAAACTGAGGCTGTGTTGTGCAAATAAGTTTTCTGGGCGGCAAAATGGTAGCGTTAGTATTTGTTGCCTTGTTTTTATTTTTCTTTTTTCTTTTACAGGATTGGATTGAACATCAGAACACAAATTTTCACATTGAGAGTTGTAGACGTCTAAGGAAGCAGTACGATTAAGTTTGTTTTAATATTTTAAATTTGACACTTATTGACTTCATTGATGAGTATTTACATAACTGGACTGTGCATCCTGTGCATTACTTTTGTAGGTATCCTGATTGGAATGCTGAGGCAATTTCTGTTACTAGGTAGGTACTGAAAAGCTCTGAGAATATTAGTTGAATATATCGTTAGTGTTACAATAAATACACTTTTTCTTTTCTCTCCCAGTGCTGAGCCAAAAGGTCATGGCCATTCACACTCCTACTCTAGAAGCCCCAGCCCCAAGCATCACCATGGTTCATCCAGTCGCCGGCAACGTTCTCGGTCACGGAGCCCTCGGAGGTACCGTCGCTCCCGTTCTCGAAGTCGATCCCGGTCCCCCCGCAGGAGGACTCGTGGTGGTTCACCCGCATACCGGCGGAGGTCTCGCACTCCTCCCAGACAGCGGTCAAGGTCACCCGGTTACAGCAGCGGCAGTAGTAGGCGCTCTCCTGTGCGTAGTTCTCGTAGAGTCAGCCCCCGTCGGAGTAGTCCTTCTCGCCAACAGAGATCAAGCAGCAGTGATAGATTGGCTAAAAAACTTCTTGAGTCCTCAGGTAAGATGAATTGACACAAGGTACTGGTCAATGTGTTGGTTTTCAGTTATGTTTTTTCTCACCATTTTGTGTCCAATTCCATTTTTTTGGCGTCAGCTTGTTTATCCCTCTTTTGCTGCAGAACTGTCCTCTGTAACAAGCAGTACTTCCCTGAAGGCCATGGTGCAGTCATTGGCCCCAGCTTTACTAGCTGAGCTGGCCAAAAAGAGGACCAGTTCCTACTCTCCAGTGAGGAGTAACACCAGTAAGAAGCGATCCTCCTCTCCATCCTCTAAAAGAAGCGAATCTTCAAAGTCTATTGGTTCGTCTTCTGTAAGGACCAGCTCTGCCAAGGTAGCCCGCTACAGACTTGTTTTTGTCATTGTGTTATGATGAGAATTGCATTTCTAATCAAAAAGTTTCCATTGACACAACCCAGAACCCTGGCTTATACACTAATTTACATACACACTCCTATAAAGAGTAGGAATGGTGCTGATTTTTTTGCATTTAGTAACTATGCGAATGAATGGATTTCCAAGCCTTAAGAAAATCTTTTCTGGTCACATAGGCAGCATCGACAACTTTTCAAAGTCTTCTGGAATGTTTTGGTCTGGCCATGTTGCACTTACAATGAACAGAAAACGAAAATTGTCTATCAATTTAACCTTCAGTCAAGTCAACCTTTTGTTAGCCTTTTCAGGAGGTTGTTATAATAAGATATTATTAGTAAAACCTTTTTCCCCTTAATGATGTTCATTGATTAAACCTGGGGTTCCTAACTGGTGGTTTTCCTTGGCTCACATTACTGACCACAAATTCTTCTGTGGCCCACTAGAAGACAAATATGACCTAATAAGAAATGTATCCCATTGTTAAAAAAAAACTTAAACTGTAAATCTAGAAATAACCAGCTAGTTGTCTCCTCTGTTGTGTTTTAGAGCGAGAAATTAAAGAAGCCAGCTGGTCCTGGGACATCGTGTTTGCTTAGGTTGAAGGGCATTCCGAAGAAAACTACCCATCAACAGCTAGTCTCTGCTGTTGTACCTTTTGGCAAAATTCACTCTGCCATCCTACTTAAAGCCATCTCAGAGGTAGGCTTGTCACGATACTGAAATCAAACTCGATACCGATACTAAGGATGGTACTTGATAGTCGATATTATTTTCAATACTACAGGGGGAGAAAAAACAAATACAGGAACTTTTTAATTTAAAATAGACAAACAATCGTCGTGAACTGGTAGATGCAAACCAGTGCCAATTGATATCTAACGCGATACTAAATTTCAGTATCGATTAGTATCTGAGAATCAATTTTTTTGACCGCCTACTCTGAGGTAATAATTGGTTCTAGTGTACATTAGTTTTGTAGTCAGTGGTAGACCTTGAATTTTTTTACCCATTAATCTGTTGATTCATTTATTTTATGTTTTCAGTAATGCACTCCAGTGAGCTGCAATTGTTACAAGGGCTTTCTTCCACAAGTCCAGCTAATTTGTCTTCTGCAAAAATTGTGGTTACGAGGAACTTCTCATTACACCTAGTAACAGTTTGCTTTATGTTGGAGAACTGTTGAGAGCCCCCATTACAGTTGAAAATTGTCTGTAAATTGTCTGAAAATTGTTATGTAAAAATTATTGATCTGAAGGTCTGTCAGTCTAAGTGCATGAAATTTATACTTGTCAGGCCTCAATATGTATGGAGAAAGAAGAGGATGCCAAAGCTTTGGCCAAATGTCAGGACCTGAAGCTACATGGCCAAGTTGTTGAAATCTGTATGGAAAAGGTATGTTTGTCAAAGTAGGTCTTGCTAGCCCCATAATACAAACTAAACTGATATTGTCAAATATGTGTAGGATTCCAGAAAAGAATGGACGGATTCAAAATGTCTGAATAAACCAGCCAAGAAGTAAGTGTGTTTTATTGCTTCTAAAATACCTGAGGGTTACAGTGAGTGCACTTACGCTGATGTTATTAAAATAATGTGTTTCTCAATATAGAAAAGACCACAGTACAACTACAGCAAGAACACTTCAGTCATCTAAAGCAAAATTTGGAGTGGTTAAGACAGTACAAGCTGCTAAATCTAAGATCCTGCAGTCAAGTAAAGGAAAACAGATAGTCAGGACCAAGCCCCCAGCTAAAGGTGAGCTTGATATTTTTTTTTCTATGTTTATACACACAGAGTAACCCCCACTTTTCTCGGGAATACTTTCCAAGAGCACCCATATGCAGTGGTACCTTGACATATGAGTTTAATTAGTTCCGTGATTGAGCTCGTAACTCAAATTATTTGCATCTCAAATCAGTTTTCCCTATTGAAATGAACTGAAATGCCATTAATTCCAGACCTCCAAAAAACACCGCTTTCTTTTTTGCATTTTGAATAAGAAAAATGTGCTTACAAATAACGAATGTTGTATAAAAACTCAACAGAATGTACTGCAATAAACTGGTATTATTAAGTATAATGGACAGCATTTGCCGGTCCTCTCGCCCAATGCCTCGTTCCCCGAGGTGCCTGGATCTGCTGCTGCAAATCGGTGTAAACAGCTTGAGTCTTCTCGCAGATTATCACCTCCGTTACGGATCTCTTGCGAGCTGCTTCTCCGTCCCATATATATATGGCCATTAACGACTCCAGATTTTTTCTAAGTCGAAAGAGGATTAAAAAAAAAGTGTGTATATATGTAATGTGAATGTTTTTTGTATGTCATGTCACACAACTTGTAATTTGATGGGGGTTTTTTTTTCCAAGGTGAGACTCCTATTAAAAAGGTATGACCTCATGTTTCTCATATTTATTCAAAAATATTTTCACTTAAACTTCCCTTAAACTATCTGATGTAGTTTGCTTTGTGCTGCTGATTCTGCTACTTAATGATTTTTTTATATATCAAAGGAGATCCCTTGGAGGAAAAACATTGTTGAGATAACTGGTCTTCCAGAGAAAGGAGTCAATGAAGAAGACCTCAAAACGCTTGCTAGTCCCCATGGCTTTGTTTCCACACCTGTCATTGCAGTTACACAGCAAAAGGTACTTTGTTTTGGGTCAAAAAAAAAAAACTTTTTGCATTGTATTAAATCTTCAGATGCAAAATACTTCTAAATTTCCTAATGAATGAATCTTTTCTGTAGGCTTATCTGGAGATGCCCAACACAGAAGCAGCTGAGGCACTCGTGAAGGCATATGCGGAGACTCCAGCAAAACTGCAAGAGAAAGAGATAAGCATCAGAATGATGACCTGTCCTGTTGACCTTAATTACACAGTATGTGTGTTCTGACTGTATAGCTAACATATGCATCTATAGCAGCCCCCTGCTTCTTGTGCTGTAGGCTTACTGATGATCAAATACTTTGTCGTATGAGTACTCGATTGTGCACAGCATTTATGGAATTGTTCCTCCCCCTTCATCCTCCAGGAATCCTTATTCAGAGTACTGATGGGAATGGAGCAATTGCCTGTAAGTAAAAAAAAAATGTTACATTCCTTTTGATAAGATTTCTTTCACTGCTCTTCTGTTCTAAAGACCTTAAGGAACTGATACTCATTTGTTAAAATAAGATTTTTAACTAATCTAATGGATTTTTCTAGCTTCATTGTGTGCCTTTCAATATGGTGGTGTATTGACAATGTTTATCATTTTTGAGCAGATATCTTTTCTTTCCTCAGGCCCAGGAAATTGCAGTGCTTCCTGAACGTCTTCTCACAGTCAATAATGTACCTAAAGACATTGGAGCAATCAACGAAGTTCAGAACTTAATCAAGCGCTTTGGTTCGTATAAGCAGACACTGCCCCTCAATGGCAGGGTAAGAATGTAATAACTGAATCTATTTGCACAGTTTTCTCCTACCATTGTCCAGTGCCCCATTATTCATATTGTTCCTGTAACCTAACATCCCCATATATTTGTTATTAAGCAGTTATTTCAGTTGAACTGATAGAATTTTTATAATTTTACTATTTTTTACTAATAAAGAACTTACGTAAGTTGCTTCAAACCGCTATAACATTTGATATGCCTTGCTAAGTAATGGTAGGCGAGGACTATCACCTAGGACTGTAAATCGTACAATGCTTAAGGCCAGTTGAATTAGAGCATTGTCAAGGACGAAATTTAGAATCACCCTCCAAGATAACTGCTAGTCAGTAATGCAGTATTTTTCTTCTTTTTTCCCCCCAGATAATTTTTGAAATGGAAACTGCAGCTATCGCTAGGTCGGTGTATAATCGGTTCCTCAAGTTTCCATGTATCATACGAAATAAATCCATTACCTTGAAACTTGCCAAAATGCCCAAAGCTTCTGACCAGGTACAGTTATATAATTTTAATAAGGGTGTACTCCCACTAGGCATGGTTGCTGTGAACCGGGCCCGAGTACGATTGTCCACCCTCCTCACTCTCACTCTGGCCTGCACTCACATAGGGTTTCAGAATTCGTGCCGGAGCACGTTTACGTCATTATGGTGCAACGGTTTCAGGATAAACAGGAAGAGCGGCGCTCTCGCCGAACGCAATAGTCCACCGCTTTTGTAACTTTGTTGATTGTAATTTTCAGTCATTTGGTCTGCGGTGGTCTACAGCCCTCTCACAGCCTGTTGTTAAACAGGTCTATCGCTTTTGTGGCACAAAAATGGTTTTGGGCATCGCAAAAATGTGACTTCATGTGTCCTGTTTCGTGCTCCAGCATGGTTAGCGCTCACACTACATACGAACTGCTCCCGAGTCCAGCACTCAAACTAGTCAAGCGAACCGCGCTTTGGTCAAACGCACTCGGACACGGTTCAAACTGCCTGAGTACACCCTAATTTGATAAATAGTTATGATCTATAGATTGTTCAGATTAGATGATTTTGATGTTTGTGTTACAGGTGAAAAAGAAACCTGATGCTAAAGGGTAAGTTTTTTTTTTCCCCAGAGTTCTGTGTAATTTCCTAGTAGCCTAGATAAATTAAATTGATGATTTAATCCGCCTACTTAATGTAGAAAAGTGTCTTACTATGGATTTGTTATATTAATATATATAATTGTTATATTAAAGTGTTCAATTAATTAAGTATAGTACAATTCAATATAACTATAATAAATAAAACAACTTGTTTAAGTTGTCCATATTACTTGTATTATTGTTTTGATGCTTGGGTGTTATGAGCTCAACTTGCTTCCGTTCTTCCTCTTGTTCCAGACCTGTAAAAACAGTTCCTAGGGTGGGAGTTAAAACACGGGCTAAAGCTAAACCTTTGAAAGTTCAGACTCGAGATGGTACTCGGTTGCCTGCGGCAGCTTCACTGCCAAGTAACGTTTCTGCTGAAGTTGTCATAGGAAAAGCAGAAGACAGCCCTGCGAAAGAAACAACTCAAAATGAGAGCACCAATGTTATTACAGAAACATCAGCTACTAAAATAATGGCAGCAAGTGCTTTGGAAAATGCGTCTAAAATGGATAAAACAACTTTGCTTGCAATCACTGACAGTAATCTGGACAACCAATCATTAATTGAAAAAGGTGACTCTAATACAGAGAACTTTACTTCTCTAACAGCTTCAACAGCTGAAAACACAAAAATGAAGGAGACAGAGGAGTCAGAGAATAGTGGTTTGTCTACGGTTGCCACTGAAGAATTAAAATCTACTATGGGTACAGCTGGCCAAGCTGAAAAAGAGCCCATGAAGGCAACAGAACATGCAGAAAAAGAGCCCATGAAGGCAACAGAACACGCAGAAAAAGAAACTGTGGGCACAACTGAGCATAGTAAAAATGAAGCATTGGACATAACTGACCATAGCGAGGAAGCACCCATGGACATAACTGAACATGTTGAGAAAGTACAGCTGAATACAGCTGAGCATAGTGAGAAAGTCAGTCTGGACACAACTGAGCATGGTGAGAAAGTGCCTATAGAAACAGCTGAGCATGAGGAAAGTGCACCCTTGGAAAAAGAGACCACGAATATAACTGAGCATGATGGAAAAGCACCCGTCGACTTAACTGATGGTGCTAGAGTAGCATCTTTAAACAATCGGGATCTACCACGAGTTGAGGCTTCTTCCGGAGTTGAGGTTAAAGGAGATCGACTGGTACAGGACAAGTCTTTGTCAGAATGTGAAACTGTGGTTGTTGGCGTTAATGACAATGGAGAGAATGACATTACGTCAGCTTCTGTAGATTTAGAGATGGAGCCTAAGAGTATATCCACAGAGGAATCTTGCCAGAGTAACAAAGTGACACAGGAAGATTTAAAGACGCATAATACTACGGCTGAAAATGAGGTCCAGATTCGGGAACACTCAGACATGGGTAAACGGGTTCAGACGGATGCCACTAATAGAACTTGTGACCAAAACCAGCTCTCTGAAAAAAACGAACCCCAGCCAATGCCTGTTCCACTTGATGATGTTACACTGGACTTCCCGCCTGTTACACAAGAGATTTTGAAAGCTCTGGAAGCTGCAGTCCATCAGTGCCGTTTACAGTCATCATTGAGGCATGCTGAGGAAGAAGCCAGGCAAAAGACTGATGCAGGGAGAATGGACAAAGCCCTGCCGATTACAAAGAAGCCTTCCCCTGCCGATGACTCTTTGCAGGTGTCCAAAAAAGCAGTTCCAGCTGTTAAGGGAAAGATGTCCCTAAGTTCTGGATCTAAACGTCAACTTGGAGACAATGAAACACCAGAAAGAGAATCATCATCTAGGCATAGACAGAAGAATAGTCCAGAAAATAGACCTCCAACCACTAGACGTGGTGGATCCTCAAGTTTCTCTGCATCTCGTAAGAACAGATCAGATTGCAGCCCAGTCTCAAAGGGTTCAAGAGAACATGAGGATGAGGGCTACAAGGTAAGAGTGCCCAAATGTATTAATTTTTAAAACCTATACTGTGGCATGTAGCTAGACATTCCACAAGAAATTACCATTGACTTGTTGGAAGTACAAATTAAGAATTTTTCATTTTGCATTGAAGTTCCATTCATTTGTTTCTACACAGAGCCGTGGCACAAGGAGGAGTACACGATCCTCAAGAAGTGCTTCAGAAATGAGAAAACCTATAAAGGTGAGTAGGGCTACTTGAATGTAATCCGCATTTTAGTCAATATTGCTTTGTTGCTTATTGCTTGGGTAATCTTTTTCAGCCTAAAGACGAACAAGAGGAAGAACCTTTTCCCTTCAACCTAGATGAGTTTGTTACTGTGGATGAGGTTGTGGATGAGCCAGAAGAGCACGCTCCTAACTCTGAACCCTCATCAGAGCGTGAGGTATTCCAGGGAGCACTTACTACCGCTTCTGCACCTGAAAAGAAACCAACTTCTTCCAGTTCAGCCTCTAGTATGGACACCAGATCCAAAAAAGTAAGGAAACGTCCGACTTCAGCCACAGCCCGCAGGACCAGAGCATCTTCAGCAATTGTGGCAAACACTGAGAAAGTTATTAGTGTTAAGCCGGATGCCGAGGTAAAGCAGTCTGAAAAGCTGAAAGAGGATGCAGCAGCTGTGGAAACTGCTTTTGGTGAACAAGTGAAGACCGATTGTGTGTCTGTAGAAAAATCAGCACCAAAACCTTTACCAAATGACGAAGGTGAAGAATTCAATGCAGAGACATACCCTGAAGAGGTCACTTCTGCCCTAAAAGAAACAACAGAAAGTGTGTCCGCCTGCTTACTTGGTAAAAACCAGCCCTCTGCCCCTGTGTTAAGAGATGAACGTCATCCTGTCTCTGAAGTGCAAGAAACAGATAAACATGCTGAGCACCAATCTCAAGTTGTGATCCATGGAATGGAGGAAGATGGAGTGAAAGATGAAGCATCCAGTATTCATGAACTTCCACCCCAAGATGCCCTGGTAACTCTTGATGAAGTCATTGGTGAAGAGGAGAATCTCCTAGACGATGAAGCAGAGGAGGAGGAGCTGCTAAAACAGCAGGCAGGTGAAAATCCTGAGGCACTTTTGACTGTTGACGAGGTGGGAGGTGATGAAGCAGAAGATGATTATGAACAGTTAGAGAAAGAACTTCAGGGCTTGGTCACTCTTGATGAGATTAATGAGGAAGAAGATGATGATGAATCTTTCAACCCTGAGGTCAGTATTTAACATGTGTTGTGCTATTAATGGGGTTACCACCCACCCCATTTCCCTGATTCCCTCTCTTCATCCATGCCCACTCACTCTTACACTCTGCTAATTATTTTTTCCCCAGACTCTTGTTACACTGGATGAGGCGAAAGGTGATGAGGAGGAGATGGAGGACCAAAATAAAAGCAAACATTCCTTTTATGAAGTTGAACCACCAGCTGTATCAGAGGGGCCTGTGGGATCATCTAGCAAAGATGAAGAAACCTGTGATCTAGAGGAACTGCGAAGAATGAGCTTTGTGACTGTGGATGAAGTGGGAGAGGAGGAAGAGGAAGACCAAGGAGAGATGGCAGACAAAAAAGGTACAGTCACCAGAAGTGGACGGGCAAAGAGGAGAGCTCGACAAAGACCGGGTAAGTTACTTCAGCATGAGAAAAACAGTCATGATGGCATAGTTAGTTAACTAAAATGAATCAAAAATAGGTTCTTGTTGCAGAGAGTGATTTTATAACTGTTTCCTGGTTTTTACCATCTTTGGCTGTTTAGCAAAGAAAGCCAAGCGGCGGAAGAAGGGAACCACTAGCGTTCAAATGGAAGAAATTCCAGAGACAATCACATTGGAAGAGACTGCATGTGTCACTGTGTCAAAGGATGAAGACAACATACCTGAATCCCATAATGTAAAAGCAGATGTGGCTTCAGATGTCCTTAACACAGAGGTTTTGCCATTTAATGCAGAATCAGAGAACAGCTGTGGTGATGAAAATGAGGTCTCTTCTGAATCTAAAACTGAAAAAAGAACAGCAATTAAAGGTAAAAAAAAAAAAAACCCAAAGCATTGGGTCACATTATTGCATTTACATAACAGCACAATTGTTTAGATTTTTTTGTATTTCATTGAGAATAGGATTGAAAACATTGCTCTACCTTCATATTACCTCATATATAATGCTTGAGGAACTGATGTATGTTCATTTGGCTGAGATATTGCACTAAAGTGTTCACTAGTGGACTATTATTTGGGGTTTTTTTTGTTCTCTATTCCAGAGGAATCCAGACAGAGGCGAGAGGAAGACCTGGAGCAGGAACCAGAATCTAAGAGGCCTTGCTCAGAGCCATCAGTTTCTGATGACTTCATCCTTCCCCCTTTTAACCCAAACAACCCCATTGGTAAGAAGTCAGTTTTTTTGTTTCGGTTTTGTAACACGTTCTCACTTGTACAACAAACAAATCTATGAAGCTGAAGTGGAACACACATAGTCAGCTATATAAGCAGCTGCTGGATTGAAACTTGCTTGTACAATTTCTAAATTATTAACACATGGTTTTATGTTGAATAAATAATATTCTGAACAATTTCTGAAAAACGCATTCCATTTTATTTGCTCTTTGAAAATAACCATACTTTCTTGTTCATTAGTTCACGATTCCATTTATGGTAATCATGGTTTAATTTTTCCATTTGCTTGAAATCATGCAGGCCACTATCAAAGTGGGACTAACAATAATTGATTCTGAGAAAACAGACCGTAGCTAGGAAGCATTTACATTTACACACAAAGATGGAAGAAATGTCGCAGGGTTGTTTTTGGAGAATGACAGAATATTACCAACCAATAAAAAAAATATACTGCTTATACATTGTTTTAATATAACTGACAAAGCAAGGTATGCATCTGGTTTAGTGAACCCAGAAAGGTCACTATCAAGAGCCTCTGGTACAAATATGTAAAATGTCTGTCATTTAATGCCAATGAGTCAAACATTAATAACTAAATTTAATTGAAGATTTAAACATTTGAATTAAGACCTAGAATTGTAATGAACAATCAGCAATTTGTGTTCAGGTTGTAGAAGAATTTATTTTTGTAGAAGAATGTTATCTACTAATATACTGTGAAGGTGCTGAAAGACATGGGGCAAAATGTTTGGGTTTTTTTGGTGACAAAGTAATTTTCTCTTTTTGTCATCCACAGGTGTGGACTTTGTGGTGCCTAAGACGGGCTTCTTCTGCAAGCTGTGCTCTCTTTTTTATGGCAGTGAGGAGACTGCGAAGAAAGCCCACTGTAGCAGCTTACGACATTACCAGAACATGCAGGTAAAAATCTGTTTGCAGTTGTTCATTGCGTTATATATGGTATAATGTTTTGTTATCTGTGAAAAATATTATTGCAGAGTAAAATATTATTCGTTAGGGTCACATAATTAGGCAACACCAAGTGCCCAAGTGACCAAAAGTATGTTAAAATCTCTCCTAAGTATTGAGTTCATTCATTTCACCCTTTGCTAACTGGTGTATAAAATCAAGCTCATAGCTATGCAGTCTCCAAAGACTCAAACTGGTATTGGTATGATCTTCGGAGACCACCTTTATCACAAGACAGGAGCTGGCTGAATTTTTGATAAAAACAGACCCCGATTTCTCTTTGGAGCAAAAAAAACTTGAAATCTTGAGTGATGAATCACACTTTACATTCTGGCTGTCTGATGGCAAGATTTGGGTTTGCCAGACACTAGAACACTGCTAGGTGCTTACAGTCAAGCCCAGTGAAGAATGGATAACAGTCTAGGACTGACCACATCCATATTAATGCCCGTGGTTGTCCAGCAGACTTACAGATGTGATGGTCACATATCCACATGCTTTTGGCCATATAGTGTAATTTTTTCATACACATACATCTTCAAGAACAGTAATGAATTTATATGATGAAAGTAAGCAACTGCTCCAGTGTATAACCATAAACCAGATATTTCTTACAAGAAAGTATACCAGTTTTCTGATTGTTTTTTTTTTTTTTTTCTCCCCTCCAGAAGTACTATGAGAAGCTGAAATCTCAGAGTGGAAGTTCTGAGACATCATGAAGTCAGTCTGTTTAAGTAGATCAAGAGCTTGTATTCTTTTGGTTTTGTTTAAAAATTCAAGGGTCCAATATTTTGTTGCAATCGTTTTAGTTGGGACTTTTTCATTTAAAAATGAGTGATATATTAATTCATTGGTAATACAACAAATAAACAATTTAGTAAATGAATACGGTCTTTTTATTTATATATTTTCATTTATATATTAAATTTGCCCCCCATTTTATGTCTATAGTTAAACAATGTGTTATTTGTTTGGTAAGTGCTGTCCTCATTGCTTATCTTTATTTATTTTTAAATATTTAGTGTGATCCGCAACATTACACTGTAGTTATTTTTAGGATTGTTGTAATACTTCATTGTGGGTTTTGTGGGGGGTTTTTGTTCCAAATTTCAGTTTAAAAGCTGGGAATGGAGAAATACATGCTTTAGAATGTTCTCTTAACAGCTCTTGTTTATACAACTTGTATAATCACAGCACTCTTCAGCAGCCAAACATGAGTCTTAGGACACCACAGTATAATACTCCTGTCATGGCACAAGAATTCCCCCAGCATTGAGCTTTGGGAACTTGTGTAACAGCATTCCAAGAAAGACTGTTTAAAGTTTATTGGGTGTTATTTTTCTTTAGAAGGTAATACATGGTAATATGTTACTGTTTTCTTCACACCCTCTTTATATTTGAAATCTAAAAATATGTGTGTCTGAACTTCTGGCAAGGTTCTAGGAAAGGTTTCACATGATGTTTTCCAATTTTAGTCACAATGAGGACAAGACAAGCGGTCTGTTATCCATTGCAAGAATAAATGTAGGAAAAGCTTTTCCAGCAACAACCAGAAAATATTAATGTTTTGCCTAAACAATTGTCATGATTGTGATTTCACTGTTGACAGGAGAGAGAAAACATCACATAATACCTACAATAAGAATATTATCATTTCTGACTCTGCTATGGAATTAACCAGCAGTATAGAGGAGGGGTGTGCTCATATTGTTAGACATTATTTTACTACCTATTCACTTTGTGACCTATACAAACTGCAATAGAACAATAATTTATTCAGAGAAGTACTGAGAAGTGAGTTGGCCCAGTTGTTAATGTGTGAAAGGGCAGCAAATGGAATGTCAAGAGAAATGTTTATTAGGGTTGATCCTTGTGTAAGGAACAGACACCGAATCTAGAATCAAGGTAATTTATTTCTCTTTTGCAACAATATTTTATATTTATTTTATATTTTACCCCTCTATGGCATGGTGTTGCCTTGAGTCAACAAACCATTACTTTGGCCCATCCACGGCTTCATTTAAACACACACATATTAAAAGATTAGTCTGGGACCAATAAAATTGAAGGTGAATGATTGACCTTGCGTCTGGTGGTGGAGCAGTCCTATTTAAGCCAATAGCTTGGTTGGACACACTGCTAGCAGAAGGTAAGATAAATGTCACTTTTTACCATTCTTAAATTGAGAATATTTGCATAAAAAATCTGTGATGCACATGAATATGTGAAGAAATATATCTGATAAGACTCTTGTCTTTATTTATATACTAAAATTGTAGTTTTTCATTTGTTGCCTCAGGGCAACATTGTGCAGTAAGACCCATTTCGCTTTGTTGACTCGGCAACAACATGCTACAAGGTTACTGGTATGTTTAATATATACGGTAATCCCCCGTTATTCGCGGGGCATGTTCCAAGAGCACCCGGGTATAATGAAAAACTACATTTTGGTTTTAAAAAGGTCTAAAATGCTTATTTTTATAGTGTAAACCCTAAATATGCCACAAAAAGACTCCCAACACAGGAGATTCCTGTGTAAAACGAGACGAGTTCTCAGTGAGTCCTGTGTATATATTGTGGATCCAGTCACACACACTTTTTTTATGAGAACCAAACTCCTTGATTTACACTGAAATCACAACAATATGGAACCTGTAAATATTCTCCACATTTTTTTAATGCATTTCACTTCTAAATTATTAAGAAAAATGTACCAATTTTGTAACATAAATAAGAGGGATGCACGGTTTTGTTTTTTGGCCAAAACCAAAAATGAGGAAACACTTGGATGAAAAGAAACCAAAACACAGAAATAAAAATTATTACATTATTAAACAAATACATCTGTTACATAACTGAAAGCATTTATTTAGCGATCAAACAATGCACAATATAAAATAACATTTTGATATTTATTTTACTTGGCCACACTCTTCAATAGCCTAAAAGCAAGATCGCTCAAATATACAATCTTCTCTCATAAAACAATAGAATTAAAGTACATTTTAATATTCTGAAGTGCATGAACAATGAGCATTCAGAAGAAGTGCTTTAAAACTGTTGAAAGATAGAACAACATTCTTTCTAGACCTTTAGCAAAATAGTGTATTAAAACTTATTGGTTTTTAACCCCCAGTAGTTTAATTACAGTGCTGTAAATTAAAATTGAGGTTGTTGAGCTCAGTCGACATCCAATGTCTGCTTTAACCAGGTCACTACAATAAGATGCTGCCGATGAACAGTAAATTATTGAACTGTAAAAATGATTGATTACCCCTAGACTCAAAATTACACTTTATGATTGATATATTAACATAGAACCAGTAAGTGAAACTGTAAAGAGCTAAGCAGGCTCTTACTCCTATATGTCCATGCTGGTTGTTTGTCTACAATGGTGTACGAAATTATATGAATGTCTGTCAACCCAAACATGGCTTTGAACCCGATCTAGAAATCCTTTTTGAGAGAACTAGTACACTTACAGATTTTATCGTTAGATATGCCCAGAGTGTGAGTTACCCCACCATCTTTGGGTGGTACTAACAGTTCTATGACCATTATGGTCTGCTATCGCGTCAATACGAATACTTGCCACCAGGCAACTGGGTCTTGATCAGGGGTTACAGTACCCCCCCAATATCCCCCATAATTCGAGCCATGGACGTGCCAGTATGTCAAACGGTTAGTCACTGGTTTGTACTGATTTAAACAGAACCTTGAGATGGTGATCTTACTACCTGATTAACAAGCTCGCCGTAGTGGTTGTGTTAGTGCTGGGGTACTCCGGGACCCACTCCATGGTTCCTCCGGACTAGATTATTATTAAGTGACTGCAAGAGTGGCTCCAAATCGGCACAAATGAAAGCGCAGTGTAGCGGCTGACCTCCAGGCGGGTCATTACAAGGTTATGAGGAAAATAATTCCGCACAGAAGCCTTAATTTGGTTATCAAGTTAATAGAACTTCAAGAGGCTAATGGAATAAAAAGAGAGAAATGCTGCACTGATGCAAAATGATGGTGAAAAAGATTAATTTGCAGGTTTATTGTGATTTCAACCATATATACACACAGTGAAACAAAACAAAAACTACAAGTGCTCACAGGACGAAAGAGAGATCTACACAAACGTGTTAAAATGCAGTCAGCAATAAATTTAACCGCAAATATAGAGCAGCAGCAGGACAGAATATTTACAGAGGAAATTGTTTGGCCTGTGTGTGCTGCACCATCGTGGGCCATGAAAAGCAGAGGGCTGAGCACATAACTCATTTGGTTATTTTCTTTACTGAAATGGACCTGGCCCAATCATTTCTTTAAACTCCTTCCCTGTTGGCTCTGTGTCAGTGGATATGCTGGAGAGAGAAAATGTAAAGGGAGCAGACAAACTGCAGGAGAAAAAATGGCACTTCAGGCAGATGCTGCCAAATGTCCCATATGATAAAGAAGTACATAAAACTTTTTAAAGTCTTATACCAAACCTTTACTGCCAGAAACAAATCTTTTGTGGCACATACCACAGAAGTTGCCCATTTTTCATTTTCCTCATATATGAATAAAGCATGCATCTACAATGTTGTGTTGCAAAAAGTTTCACGTTCTTTGCATTTAATGTGTATTTTACATGCAGTTTGACTTCCCTATAAACTACATATGAGGCTCTAATACATTGTATATAAACATTGTACATTTTATGGAGATCATTTCCATATGGGGGGCGGCAGTAAACCTGCCTTAAGCTAGACTGCTTTCAGAACGTACCCACTAATCACCCCTGGCAAATCTGTGCCATACTAGACAGAGATGGAATGTAAGCTAAATTAGGGTGATAACACACCAATAAAACAATTGTTTTACAGGTAGAAGAACAGCTATTTATAATACATTGTGTACACTTGCCAGAACAATAGATAAGAAGAGTCTTCCATCATATACAAACATGAAAGACATCCACACTTTTTTTAAATCTCTCCCTCTTTTCTCTGTCTCTCGTCTAACACACACATACAGAATATTCATTAAAAGATTTAGCGGCATCATTTTTGTCTCAGTAAGTTCACAATTTGTTAAATATTACTTTCATTGAATACTGCCTTGTTGAATGCTACTTTTATTTTCTACTACATTGTTGGTATACACTTTCATGGAAGTGCAAAGATGGGTGGTGTGGCTAATTTTATGTGGTGGGCCATTCTACTGGTGACTGGTGTTTCAAGTCAAGTACAGCTTTATTGTCATCCCAGCCATATGCAATTATGTACATGTTCAGACAAAATATCGTCCTCCTGGACCATAGGTGCAACATACAAAGACAACACACTCGGACAGGTCAACACTGAGGGTGAAAAAAGAGAATAAAATTATAATTAAACCTGTAAATATTCATACAAAGGTTTTACACACTCACACAGGAGAGTACATTTACGTTTGTTCTTTAGATGACTGTCAAACTGCATCTGAATCTTAAAATTCTGAATAAAAAGGTAAGCCTGGTGTATATATGGTCTTTATACACAAAGTGAGTTCAATAAGAATAATCAGTGCTGCAGCTAAGAAAGTTTGACAGTGTTGGCACTGTGGGGTTTTATTGGTTTTCCCTCTGTACAAAATTATTATTTGATTCTAAAAACCCTTATGTGTGAATGCCATGAGATTGGTCAGAGCAAATAAAACCTATGGCTTGTTTTAAAAAGTTGGCATTCTTTAATACGTGAAATGACCAGCAGCATTCACTGTACAGATAGTAGCTGTTATACATAGAAAATGAATCAAAATATCACACTGGCCACCCTGTTGTGCTCCAAACAACTTTTGTGTCACTACTTCTGCTCTAGTGTTGTTGCGTTCACCTGAACCTGTTCTGCCAGTTTTTGATACAGTTTCATTTTGTAACTTCAGCAGCTGGTTTGCTTTGTATCAGATAATCTGTTCCTACTTTGTTTTTATTTCACATACAGTTCCTTGTCTATGTTTACTCTATTTCCAGTTTCTTCTGTGGATTCCCCAGGCTGTTCGCTGTACATGTCTAAACAAATTAAATAACCAACCAGAGAACCTTTCTCAGGATAGCAATCCTTTATTTTGTGATAATGAATTTATTGTGCTTTTCATTTAAACCAGGTTAAATCCATAGGAACAGCATTTCTGCTACAGTATTCCTCAAATACCTTTTTTGCTTTAGAAGTATGCCAAAATAACTTGCATTTCAGTATTTTATTTTTTCCAGGATGGAATGGATGTTTGCCGAGGGGCCACGCCATTTATGCAAGGTATAAAGTAGGAGCTTGTTTTAAGGCAAACAGGAGTGAGCTCCAAGCAAGAAAAGCAGAATTCAACCTGGCAACGGTTACATAAGATATTCTTGCAGCCTGTTTTGTCATGCATCACTATGTTACCACAGGTAGGACAAGCTCTCAAGGAAGGAACCTTTATATTTCGAACTTCGGGTAGGAATACATCCTTGCATTTCAACAAGTTTTCAAGGAGTGGGTTGGTGCAGCCCATGTTGTCGCACCGATCTGAGCGTGGACCTGGCCCTTTCCATTCCTTCAGACACTGCCAGCAGAACTGATAGGTCTTCCCCTTCTCTGGTGTACAGATGAAGCAGTGTACACAGAGATTGGTCAGATCTTCCCTCTCAACAAATGAACTGCATCCGGGGCACTTAAACAAAAAAAGACAGATATAGATTAGGATAATTATATGAATATTTCCCTTTATGCCCAGTTGCAATTACTAAAATATGGATCAGGCAGAATGGAATGGACAACTGAAACTTCTTTTTCTCTCCTGCATTCAAAAGAGGCATCAAAATTCACACTGATTTCTCATTTTGAAAGATGAATGCAAAATACTTACTGAGTTGTATTCACAGTACTCAGCAGCCGCAAGGGCAGCCGTGGTCTCCTCAAAGTGGTTCTGCTCCTCTTGAGTCAGTAAAGCCATTCTCCGCACTTCCACGTATGGCCACTCAGTGTCACACTTAGTAGTTGTTCCATCTTTTAGAGCTGGACACTTGAACTTGTACTGGCCCTGTGCATATCATAATAAGACTGACTGTACAGGCAGTAGAAACATTACAGATAATTACAGAAAACTGACTCCAGTTCTCTTCAATCCAGCTAAAGTCCTGTGTGGACATAGGATGCATATTTATTTTTTTTTTTGTCTTAAAATGAATGAACCTGGTCCAGCAGACTCCGACACCATGCAGTGAGGGATTGCGGTGAGACAGCATGGCCACAAGACATCTCTGCTCTGAGGATGTTTGGGTCATCATCAAGGGCTTAATTGGAGCATAAAGCAACATTAACAGTACAATAGCAGACACACATACTCTAAATATATGTATGTATGTGTGTGTGTGTGTGTGTTTGAATGTCATTAGAAAAATGTCTGTCGTTAATTAGTTCCATCCTACACTACAAGACCATAAAACACATTCTCTCTCTCTCTCTCTCTCTCTCTCTCTCTCTCTCTCTCTCTCTCTGCACAGCTGATCAAGGCAGCTGTCTGTAAGTAGGTAAAAATCCAGTTAATCAAAATACACATTCAAAATGACGAAGAAAGCAGATAATTTATATTGTACATACTAATTTCATCCTTCCGCGGGACAAATTTCAGAGTCGTATCATTGGGATCGTAGCGCTTTTCGTCCTCCGTCATCTTTGAGCAGCCGCGCAGTCTCTGCTGTGCTGCCTGACAGCTTTTAGTTTCTGTTTAAGGAGTCACATGTCTACAGAGATGCAAAACAGCCTACTAGGGGATTTTTTTCCAATGGCTCGTCTTACAGGAAAGAGTAACAAAAAGTATTTTTATTGAACTGTTTATTGAACTGTCGATATAAACCAGAAAAGCAAACAACCGAAATAAACTTGGATCACACCAAATGTCATTCATCAAAGGCAGCATATTATTTTGTTTATATGCACATGCACTGGTCCACCTGTACTGATGTCTGTGCATGTATCTGCATGTTTACTGTGGGGAGGCTGATGCTGGTCATGATCGGTGTATATAAGAGTGTTTCAAGCACCACAGACAAAACTATAACCCATCTAAAACAATCTATTATCACAATAAATAAAGTCTACTTTCTATTTTTAAGAAAGAGGGAAAACACCACTTAGACTTCCATGGCAGTAACATAATAATATGAAGTCACAGAAGTCACGCATATAAAGTCATGAAATGTAATTGGGATTAATTGAAGCTGAAATATGTAATTCTAGTTTAGGGGGTGTAAACCTCCAGCAGGCGAGGTGAGATGAAGAGAAAGCGAAACTGCGCTTTAGTACCTCAGCTGTTGTCCGGAGACCTCTGTCAGAATGGGGAAAATTTATCAAATTCAAGTTATTGGCTTCAAGGGAGAGAGGAAAACTATCGACGTTGCGCACTCTGAAGAGGAGTTTAACAACACGACTATCGATACCTTCAAAGAGAAACTCACGGAAAAATTTTCGGAGCTTAAAGGTATGTGGGTCATATTTATTTTGTTAACGTCCGCTTTAAATATAGGTTACACGTTTACATGCTCTTTCACTCTGTCAGGGCAAAGCTTCAAGATGATGTACACCAATGTTCACCTGAAGGAAGGGACCCTCTCAGAGAACGAAATCAAAGACCGCTCCACCATCATGCTGATCGTGCTCCTGCCAGGAGGATGTGCACTGTAGAGCCGGAGGGATCGGGGGTCTCCGGTTCTCTGGACGTTTGACAAATGCGTTCATTATTTTCTTTTTCTTTTTTTGTTTGTTTATTTAATGTATGTCAAGTAAATACGTATATAATTCGCAAATGATTATCTGTATACACATTAAATAATAACGTTTTAAGCATCTCTTGTTTTTATTGTTATTGTTATTATAATTAGCCTAATTTTATGTATTTTCTTCAGTCCTATTTTGTAGAGTGCAAGGTGGAGCTGTTGGCAAGCCTTGCGCGCGCGCGCGTGTGTGTTATCGTGACAGGTGCATTATTGCAGTACGAGTCTAATTTGATAGAGATATCATATCTACCATTATCAGGTCGGTCAAGTTAAAGCCAAAAACCTTCTACTGGCTTCAGTTTTATCTGTCCATTTTTAGGTTGTCACAAACAGGTTGTCGACATTTTACTTTCGCTTCCCTGGTGTTTGCTTCGGCTTTGAAGTTTTGCAATGTGTGTGTGTCTTGGTTACTGGACAAATGTGAACGTCTTGTGCGTTTCTGGCGATAGTCTGACAGTTCGGCAGTTTTGAACAGTTTTCACGAAAAGAGGTGAATTTTGCAGGTTAGAGCTCGACAAAGCGGAATAAATTATTCACGTGCCTGCAGCTTATCAGACTGCAAATAAAGACATGGAAGGCTGCCTAAAATTTCTAAATGTAAATTCCTTTCATAAATAGTTATTCTCATGAAATCTTCGTTTCAAATATTTCAAACATGACATTAAAAAACGTGCGTCAACAAATTAATTTTTGTATCCATTTATAACAAGGTCTGAAGCATTAATAATGATCAATTAAAACGCATATTGCTGAAATGTTACAAGTAGTAAATATAATACACTTTATGTCAAATTTGACTGATGACCTATTTGATTGATGACCTTTCTAATGGTCAATGACCTTTGTATTTGTCACAAGCACACTCACACAGATCTCAGATCAGCGTTTCCCCACAGACAGCAGTGTGATACGTTTTCAGTCGATAACAGGATACTGAACAAGGTACGTATTAGAACTAGATGCCACTTCACCTTCCCTCCAGCACACATACCAATAACCCCCCAAACCCAGGTCACTGTGAGAATCATCCCAGCAGTTTTTTTTGTTTTTTTTTACAAAGAAACCTTGAAATGAAAATAAATAAACCACAACGTCCATATTGGGTTTTACAAAACATGATTACTTATGTCATCAGTCAATGTGATTTTTTTTTTTCACAAATCATGTTTTGTCAAACCCAACATGGATTTTTTGGTTTATTTATTTTCATTTTAGTAAGGTTTATTTGTAAAAACTGCTGGGCTGATACACACAGTGATCAATGCCAGACTACACATTTTAGATTTGGGAAAAATATCACAAATAAGACTAGTTTGAGCCTAGTTTGGTCCATTTGGGTTAGTGTTTGGGATGTTTTAGACACCGGTTTGTGATGTAAACCATATATTGTTTTGATGAGTGGTTAGACAGTTAATTCAATGATGATATGTGTGCCAATATTTTTGTGAAAGGTTTCACAAATCATGTTTTGTCAAACCCAACATGGAAATTGTGGTTTATGAATGTAATTTCATTGTTGGTAAGGTTTATGCGTAAAAACACCGCTTTTCCCCACTACTGGCACGACAAACTCAGTGAAAATATTCACAAAAAAGACTGGTCAATTTGAGCCTAGTTTGGCCTATCTAGGTTACTTTTTTCGGTGTTTTTGCTACTGTTTTGTGATGTAGCCCATATATTGCTATATATTGCTATGTTGATTTTTAAACAAGGTAGGAAATATCGGTTTATTTGTGTGTGTGTGTGTGTGTGTGTGTGTGTGTGTGTGTGTGTGTGTGTGTGTG
>JBBJLR010000013.1:10270182-10345170 GCA_037577145.1 Brachypetersius gabonensis | reverse complement strand
TGTGTGTGTGTGTGTGTGTGTGTGTGTGTGTGTGTGTGTGTGTGTGTGTGTGTGTGTGTGTGTGTGTGTGAGTTGAAATAACGCTCTCTACCCACATGTTTAGACAGGGCACAGCTTACTAATACTAAATAGACTGAGATAATGGGATTGGGGGGTGGGGTAAAACACAAGGAGGACAAGACACATGAGGAGCAGCCACGCTGCAGCAGGCTTCTTCTTCTTTTTATGGTGGTTGACAACTTTCCAGCCCAGCAGTGCCGGTAATACAGTTCAGTTCTCAAAAAAAGGCGAGGATATTTGCAGTTTTCGCATTATTTTGGGGATATAGTTTGGTTCTTTAAAAAACCTGCGTGTGACAGTATCCGCGACTCCTGGTCTGTAAAACTGGGGAATTACTGTATTCCTATTCATTTTCCTTTTCTTTGACCATTTCTAAAAGAAACAGTTTATACCTTCAAATACTTTGTTTTTTATGTTAATTTGGGTTGTATTTTGGAAAATGTGATGAAATATTACCTTTTAGTCTATTGATAATTGTATCTTAGTTTCAGACAAGGTTCTCAGGAGCCCAGCCAAGGAAGTGCTGATCTGTTGTTACAGCTGCAGAAACTCTTTGAAAAGCTCAAAAAGGTTGACGGGACCACTAAAGGAATAACACAAAGCTTGTGCATCAAGAATGGTAAGTTATTTTCGGTGTGTTTGGCTGCATGGCTTTTTGTGTAATTCATTATGCCATATTTTCAGTTTATGAACAGCAAGATGCAGTGGATTACTATCAGAAAATCCTAAAAGCAGTTGGGCCACAAGTGTCCCAGGTATGCTTATTATCCTATTTATCCTATTATATACACGGCCATTGAGTGTTCATTAGCATGAAACAGAAACAGCTATGAATTTTTCTAGATAAGAAGTACGAGATTTTCTCCTCTTTCTAAGATCAAAGCAGTGACAGTGTTGGTGGCGCACCAGCTGTTGCACATTGGGAGTCTCATTTGCTCTTTATCTGTTCATTATTTTTGGTAACACCTCTTTGTAAGTTTTCTATACACATCTTCTTACTTCCTTATACAAATATCCTAAAAGTAACCTCTACCAAAATACACTACTTTAGAATCCATCTAGAAAAGGCAATGTCACTGCCCTCCTGGTAACCAGTCACAATGTCACATGCCTGCCCAGATCTCCAGTCCAAACTCATATTCTGCCCAAACTCATCCAAGTGAATCTATTTGGTTCTATGATGGCTCTGTTTAAAGCCAAATTAATACTAATAGAATTGGTATTTTGTGTTATTAATGACTTCTGTGTGTTTTTCTGTTAATTACATTTCTACACTTTGCTCTATTATCTAAAGACTCTTGATATATTTAATCATTGTGATTTTGGTTTTCAGGTCTTTGAAGGTAAAATGAGTAATACAAGTAAATGTCTAAAAAAAGAACACATCTTCCAAGAGAGGTGTTCCTTCATCACAATCCCTCTACCCATAGAAGCCAGACATGATGAGTTGTACAAAGTGGTAAAAAGACTTCTCTGATAAGTGGAATCCGAATTGACCTCCATTTAATTTATGAGTCTAAATATACAAAATGTTCCTCTATTACAGGAGGAGGGACTGGACGCTTTTTTCAAACATTCAAAGCTTGATGCAGACAATTGGTTGTACTGTGACCAGTGTGACCAGAAAACAGAAACAGAAACTGTAAGTCTGTCAGTATGGCAAAATCTCCCTCAGCTATGCCATTCAGAGATGTGGTGTATTTGTACGTCATAAATGTATTGTATTATATGTATTCAATTGTTTTAGTGGATTGAAATAGAGGAGTTTCCCACAGCCTTGACTCTGCATCTGAAGAGGTTTGAATTTGACTACATGCAGATGAAGCTGGTGAAGAATCCTTGTCCTGTGGATGTTCCCCTGAGTGTCCACATTAAAGTATGTTTAAAAACTCACATAAAATCAGGAAAATGAATCCATTGACATAATTCCAGTCTGTTTTACTTTTGTTCCTGTTTGTTTCACTTCAATAGCTTTAATTAGCATTTCTGCACATTGTGAGGCTGGCTGTATTATTTTTTTCTCAGGGTTATCATTATGATCTTTATGCTGTCATGAACCACAGTGGGGATCAAAGTGGAGGCCACTACAGTGCTGTCATCAAATCATTTGTGGACAATCAGTGGTACTGTTTTGACGACTCTTCTGTCACAGCGGTGGGTCCACATGAAGCACTTGTTATTGTCCTGGTATGATTTTTGTTATTGCTGCTTTTTAGTATTTTAATGTGAGACTTATATTTCCCCATTACAGTACTCAGAGACCTCTTTCCAAAGGTGAGTACAATATTGCTCAAACATCCAGTTCTGAAAAACACCCGAGAACGTTATTTATTTATTTATTTTTCTATCTGAACTCCGGACCGACCTGTTTTATAATTTATTTTGCAGATCAAGACTGCCCTACATACTAATGTACAGAAAAAGTGAGGAAATCCTTCTTATTTGAAATGAAAGCTGATTGGCCTTTGTGGTTTCTTCCTACTTCAGTGAAATATTTTAAATGAATCAGTTCATAAAAAGTGTTCTTGGTTTTCAATTTTTTCTTCCTTTCTCGCCACAGGAGTGCCTCCCCAAAGAATTTCTGCACGGTGGGAAATGATTGCTCTATTTGTTAATATCATATGTCTGGTATCAATCATTTATAGAAGGATCTAAATTCCCTAAAGCATTTTGGTAGCTTGACATTTTGTAAATCAAATAGAAGAAAAGGAAATCTGAACCGCCAGATGATTCAAGAATTCAAGTGAGTTCAAGTGAATTAAATCAGTCAGAGTGTAAATTGTGTAATTACCTTGATTGCTGGTGAATATAAAATTCATTCTGTATTTTTTTGTTAAGTTACTTACATGAACTTTTTTAACCTGCCATTTGGTTTATTTCACATTGTAAGCTTTTGAATCCTTGTTTTTTCTAGTGTCCAATATCACATGAACAATATACAAAGGTGTATCAAATTGTAAAAAAATAAAATGTTACAGTAGAACAGAAAAAAACAGTAACAAGCAAAAAAGGAATTTCATTTCATTTTATTTTGTTTGTCTAAAATCAAGTATACAACAGTTAGTAGTCATTGTGTTCCCCTCACCAGTTGTAAGATTAATATGACAAATCACATACAGAAAAAAATGCTGCATCTTTTTTTCATTGTATCTGCAGCGAATTTGCAGCGAAAAAAGTCAGATCAAGTCAAGTCAGATATACAAATAAAAATGTTTCTTTTAAAATCCGCCCATAGTAAAGATCAAGTGGGTCAACTGAAAACTGGAAGGAAACATCCAAAGGAAACATCCAACAGAAAGTAATTTCCGCTAATAAAGATTTTAAGTAGGATCAACTTAAACTGTTTTGTTGAATTCAATGTAGTGCAGTACTAAAGTTATGGGTTTGCTTAATTTTTTTTTGAGTATTACCATGGTGATATATAATTCAGTTTGATTTATATGTGTTTGATTTTATGTGGGGTGCTACCATTCCATACCTGCTTCCCGCTCAGGATGAGCTGTGTCAGGATCTGAAATCACATCACTTGGTGAAAATATGAAATGCTCGTTTAATAGCAAATTTTCAACTCAGAGATCAAATTATAACTCTTATGACTCATAATCTTAAGAAGCCCGTATTACAGAAAAAAAAACCTAATTTATTAAAAGTAAAAGAGCACACTGAAGCTGTAAGCAGCAATTAGCCAAGGCTACGATTTGAATGAAATGTGACACATTTGTGGTGATTTTCAGTGCAGAAATGACACAAATAGGTTTGGTCATCTCTGCAGAACAGTTCTAGAAGTCTGTTGTGCTTTTTTCATATATAATCTTTCAGCTTCTCCACAATCAACATGTGTTTCTTGAATTTTTCTGCAGTATTGTGTTTCCAGATGGATCTGACACAAAGATGTTTCACAGTGCAGACAGGTCACTTCCTGAGTCCCTTTACTTTTGATGTGCATAGTAGTCTTTTTGAGTGTTGTGTTTATTTTTTATTAAATTAGATGTTGAGTCAAACGTCTCTTCACACAATGGACACTTAAAATGTAGACTGTGGTGGCTATGCCTTTAAATGCAGGGTCAGTGAACACGGCCACATTACCTGCTTCTCGGACAGAGTACTGTTAGTGGTGTAGGTAGCCTGAAGTGTGTGATGATAGAAAACTATGAAAACAATGAAAACTACTACATATGAGAGTATAATACTATGATTCAGTTGTTGCCTGTGGGCTTAATGAAGCAGTCCTTCATGCTCTGTCTTGTCTCTCATTGTCATATTCTTGTCTTATGTTCTTTCACTGCAACATGCAGCATGCAATTTTGCATACAGAACACACATATATTGTCAGTAGCAACATTATGGGAATCTCTTGGATTTGCAGTTAATATGAAGGTGAGGTGAAGGTGTTTTTAATAAATGGATGTCAATCAGGTGTGACAAGAGATTTCTGAGCCACTGCTGTCTAAAAAGAACATTGCTGCCCATCTACAGTTTGCTAAAAATTATATGGACAAGCCAAAAGGTGTTTGGGGAAATGTTTTGTGGACCAATGAGATATAAAAATACTGGTTTAAATGAGCATTCGGAGAAAGCAATGGAAAGCAAGACAATTCTTTCTCTGCATTTAACCCATTCACCAAGTGAAACACACATTGCTCACCTTGTGCTGTGTCCTGACTGCCCGATGCTCCAACGGGTGAATTACAATAAAATTACTGATTATGGAATTAATTTTTTGACCAAGGGGCAAGTGAATAATAAAAAAGAGAATGCCAAGGACTGATCTTTGAGGGATGTCTTTGTGTAACATATGGAACTGTTAACATGAATATTTACATTTAGGGAAACATTAGTTATACAAGAAATACTGGTAATCAGAGCAGTGTATTATTGGGTGTACATCACTCTCCCCTCTGCTGTGCAGATAGTGAAGTATGAGCAGTTTGCCCACACAGTATAAAAATGATCATACTATAAAAATGATTTGGCAAGAGCAAGAAACTAGACTGCCACACACATTTTATACAATAAATAATAAAGCTATCAGAACAAAAACATTAAGCAGCCAGACTACACACATTTTAAAGTTTAAACATTTTTATTTAATGAGTTTCATTTCTTATATAGGCAAAAAAGATCACAACGCATCACTTTTCATTTTAGGCAAGAACCATTCTCCTGGTTCTCCACATGACTTGGACTTTTTCAAAGACTAAACATGGGCTGCAGGATTAAAACCACATGCTCTCAATTCAAAACTTTTTTTCTTTCTTTCAGCGAAAGATGAGTTGAGAAGCATTTAAAATCCTACTGGACCTGGACATAGTTATAAGACCTCAGCTACAATAAGTTAAGTTAGTGATATTGAGGCAGGCTCTTTAGTATAGCAGTTATATAGCTGTACCAGCGCCAAGCAGCTTTTGTCCTGGTTTATAAAGTCCTTCAATGAAAAGCAAAATAAGATATGTAAGCTGGTCTTTAATTTCACTTTAATTTTCATAACTGGAAAACTTCTTGCGTTTTCACTGTATCCATGGCAAACTGACTCTGCAGGAAAGGACATATTCAGCCTAGTCAGCCGGAGCACTTTTTTAAATTAAATGATGCATTCTGTGTAATTGTTCACTACAGAGATCTGTGTATTTTTCTTTCTTTAACCATTTTTAAGAAAGAACCTTTTTATTTTACAGGCACATGGTACTACCCTGCATGCTGCTACCATAGACTTAATTTTACAATTAATATTACCAGTCTAGCCAATAAAAATAAAAGTTTATGTTCACACCAGCCTAGACTGACGTGTGACTATTTCTGCACCTAAATAAATGCTAGATTATCATTGTACAAACTCTAATAAATGAGGTAAATGAGTAATAATAATACAGAGAACTACACTATTGTCTATAATGGAAAGTGGAGCTGCTAAAATAGACGATAAATAAAAATACAAGGTTCCTAATGAAGCAGTATGTGTCATGATCATTTGTAATATACAAGATGTGAGTACTTAATAAAGTGGCATATCAAAGTATATTCAGTTACATTTTCTTAAACAAGTGCATGTAAACCAGGACTTAGTCTGGTCACTGTTAAATTCCCTTCAAACTGAATACAATTTCTAGTACAAACTGTCTTACTGTAAACATTTGTTAAAGTGCAATATAATTACACTTTCAGCTGATAGATCAGAAAAGTAGCAACAAAAACCAAAACAAAACAGAACATATTAGTACATATCACTAGTACCAAATGAGTTCATGTGCAGCAATATGAGAATGCGGCCAAAATCACTTACAGCCCAGGAAACAGGTAGAACTTTTTTGATAGTGATGTTCTCTCTTTGCATGGCATTTGACTGGGGTGGCTCTTTTTAAATTTCAGGAGAACCTGTTGGTAAATTTAATAGTGAGTCACAACCATGTTGTGATAGCAAACAGAAATGAAATATGGCAAAATATGGTGTATGGTATGTTAAGAGCATAGAACAGAGCACCAAGAAAATAATCTGCTAGCAGACCAATATTTAATCAAGATTTGCACCTTTCTAAAGAGCTCTTCAATGTGGTCTTGGTGGGCATTCTGATTGAATATTTCCACAATGTCCTGAAAGAAATCTGAGCCTTTTTCTGGATTCCTGTAGGACACAGTATCTGCATGTACAAAATATAAAGTCAGCCAGGGTTAACATTATTCCCATGTTAACAATACCATGTATAAGCAAAACAATATGCATAAAACAATGAAAAATATCTGCCATAAAACAATAAATAGCTTTACGTTACTGATCTACATGACCAGATTTAACATTAAAACATGTTAACAGCCCAATCACAGGTTTTTTTGAGTTATTAAAAGTATCTCATTTGGGCATGTACTGTAGGTTCAGGTTGTAGCTACACACTTCTGAAATGGTACATGATGATATTTACCCGGAGTACAGGATCTCAGACAACAGATGTCTTTCTCCTGGTGTTCTGTATGTTGCCCTGCACTGTCTTGTACGTTTACTGCACCGTCAGCATCTAAAATGTTAGGTTAGTATTATTTTAATATGATATTAAATGGACTGAGACCTGCAGTATAACCCATGTTAAATGTTGGGCGAAAGGGTGCATTAATTAATTTATTACTCACCTCCTCTACATGACTGGATGAGGATGATTTTTGGCTTGTCACGCAGTCCAGCACAGTTTTGTGTGTACAGGTGCTCAAAGATCTTATCTGTATTGAAAATGTCCTGTTCTTTATCACTGAAGTGAAACACACCGTATAATCCAGATGCATTTCCATGGGACATGAAGACCACTAAGCAGCTGTCCGACTGTTCATGCTCTTCCCGCTTGGAGAAGTCCTGCATGGCAGCGTCCATTCCCTGGAGAACAAGCCAAAAAAGAGCAGCTCAGCAACTACCCGTTAACAGTTTTATCCATCCTATATTTATGAGTAATTACCTGGGCAGACAGATCCCTGAGAGTCACCACAGTATAACCCAGCCCTGCGAACAGCTTCTCCATGTCAAGCTCATCCTTCTCCGCCCCGACTCGGTCACTCAGGAACTGAAACTGAAGGTTGTTGACGAGCAGCGCAAGACGCTTTCTGGTAGTAGAATTGTCTATTATAGGGTATATCTACAGAAAACATTAAACATTAAACACAAACCTCTTTATATAATTTTATTTGTAGTATTACATAGCAACATTTAAGAGTCTACTTACATCATCTTTCTTTTTCTCAAGTTTATTCTTTTTAAACTCTGGGTTGCACAGCACAAGAGGATCAGGTGGACTGGCCTGTTAAAACACCAAAAAAATAGCTCCACCTTTGGCATGTGACCATATAAAATATGATCTTACTAACAGTGACACACAAAACTAACCCAAGAAGTCAAGACCAGTCTGATTTCCTGATTTCCCCCGTATTAAAACATACCAATTAGCACCTGCCACATTAAAAAGACTTGTTACAGAGAAAGATGTGCTCTAACCAATGATTGTACAGTCTGTACCTTGGATTTATTTATTGCTTTCTCCTCTGTCTCCCTGTTTGTCTTTCCCTTCGCTCTCACTCAGATAACATTCAAGCAAAGTTCTCCATACGGTGTTTACTTATTCAGATGATTCTTTATCATGATAGTTTTCACTTTCCCAGGTCAAATGCTTAACTGTTTTCTTGGGTACTTCTTTAATCGCACAATTAACAGTTCCGAACAGAACTGAATAATGTAAAGGTAACTAATTTAACAAAGTAATATACAACTGCTTAGTCTTTGGCATGCTACTGAACACTGAAATATGATTTCAGAACAATGCACTTACCGCCCTCTCTCCACAGCCTTTGTTTTCACATTTCAGGGCACTGACTACTGACCCCTTCCATGGCTTCCTGCAGTTCCAGCAGAACTCATAGGTGCATCCCATCTTGACAGTGCACATGGTGCAGCGAACACACAAGTTTGTCTTATTTGCTCGTTCCACATAGGATTGGCATCCTGAACACTGTTCTTGTCAGATACGGAGAGATTCCGAAATGAGGCAGAATCAGAAACAAGGTGTAATCCATAGTATTTTACAAAATACAATAGCTTTGAGCAGTATCACAGATCTCTTTCCAATTATATAACACTACGCACAGTAAGACACCACCCCTTTGTGCATTCTAGTTCCAATCAAAATGGCTATTAAGTACAACTTAAGCTGATAAGATGATTTATCTCAGTGGTTAATTTGCTGCTCTACTTTTGCCACCTTACCGCTTCCATCCTCCCACAAAAAAGTAAGTGACCCATTAGAGACACTACTATTAACAACCATTCAAAACCTGGTAAACCACCACAACTGTCACTGTCAACATTAAACCTTTCATCTTTCAGAGAGAGGAGACAACCAGCACCACCATTGCTTCACATGTACTGATGAGTGTAAATTTGAATTTATACGCTACACAATTTTAAGAGAAGTAGAAAATGCAACTTCCAATACTGAAAAGAAATCTAGTCGTTTCTTTGAAAAACTGAAAGCTAGTCTACCTGTGTACCCTCACTAACTTACCCATGGATGATTCCGCTTGTAGCCCTCATCCCCAAAGATAAAAACTTTCTTTTATGATGTTGATCACTTTCATGGTTAATGCATTACAGGTTACACTGTTCAAAATAAAGCATGCCACTTTAAAAAAGTAAGAAAATGCTATAATGAAGACTATAATGAAGACAAACTTCATAAACACTGAACACTGATTACGGACTTCTTTTCGAGAACATCAAGCAAATAAGCAACATTTAGTTGATATGACAAATATTGGAAAATATCCTTACAGGCTTATAATCACAGACTTTTGCTGCAGTCAGCGCACTGAGCTTTTCTTCAAAATCTTCCTTCTGTTCTGGAGTTAGTGTCGCTGACTGACACAAGTCTTGATAAGAAAAGCCCATCCCACATGTTTTCTTCCTGTCCTTATCAAATCTAGGACAAGTGAAGTACGTATTTTTCTAAAACAGAGGAACAGTATTATATATAAATAGGCTTTATAATATTCTGTAATGTTTAAGCTGTAAATAAAATTCAATAGCAGGAAAATAGACTACCTTCAAACTCAAAATTGCACACATTTTTTTTTATATTAATACTTTAATTCTAGACCCTAGATCACTCCAAATGGACATACCTGTTTAAGACAGTACTTGCACCATGCGATTAAATAGTCTGGGGGTATTGCATGACCACATGTTCCTAAAGACAGAAAATACTTGCAGCAAAGTGACGTGGAACAATTATATCCCGCCCCCCCTTTATTTTGGGCTGAAAGGGTTAAGCAATTCATTTAAAGTCCACTTACTGATTTTCACGTGTCCAGGTGGGCATTCGTCTGACTTTCTATTCCGTCCACCGTTCAAAATATCTACATTTTACGAGGAAAAAAACAATACAAAGATAGTTCAATTCAACATTTAGTTTCCTTGTTTCCAGTCACTTTCGGTTTTACATTGTGAACCGTTTGAGTAACCCATTTTGCCTTTAATTAGCTTGAACCATTAAATCCGTAAATTATATATACTAAAAATGTATATACTTTAAAAATAAACAAGCAGACAGTTCGTAACACCGAATACTTACTCAGATTACGAAAAATGGATAAAGGTGTACTGTCTTCTAGATGTATTTCCTCTTCGTTCAGGTGGGACATTTCTCAGATACTAATCCAAAAGCAGGTTTTAAATGTCCCACGCTGAACCCGTTTCAAAATCCTGTTTTTTATTCGCATCGACCGAAAAAAGACGCTCCTGATGCACCGAGACTGGAAACCGAACTGCTTCCTTTCTCCCAGGCACACACACACAAGCACGGACGCACACAAAGGAAACGTACCTCCCAATTGACATAATAAATGAAAATTTCTAACTTAAAAGATTTCTGCTGGAAAACAGCAAGTCATAATTCTGTATTGCACTGTATGTTGGCCTGTATTTTATTGTTTGCTCTTGTGTTTTCTACACTCTCTTTATGTAATCTTGTAGTTTTGAGATGTTTCTGTTTCTGTTCGTTGAGTCGCACCCTGGTCCTGGAGAAAGGTTTTTCTTCATTTCACTGAGTAGATGGCTGTAATGACAATAAATACACAATGTGGAGAATCTGACCATTAAACTATCAGCGGCTTTAATGCGTTGCATTCTTTAGGGGTGGTGGTGGCCTAGTGGGTTGGATGCTTGCTGCTGGCAAGAGGTCATGGGTTCGAATTTAACCTTCAGAATACCACCACTGGGTTCCTGAGCAAGACCCTTAATCCAAAATTGCTACAGGGAGACTGTCCCATGTAGTTAGGGAATGGAAGTCGCTTTGGGGAAAGCGTCTTCTTAATGCTGTAAATTGCAGAACATGGACTTTAAAGGTCCCCCTTTGCAGCTATAACAGCCTTCCTTCTTCTTGGAAGGCTTTCCACAAGATTCTTTGTAGAGCATTTATGAGGTCAGGCACTGAACTTGGACGCGATGGCCTGGCTCGCAATCTCTGTTTCAGTTAAACCGAAAGGTGTTGGATGGGGTTGAGGTCAGGGCTCTGTGCCGGCCAGTCGAGAACTCATCCAACCATGTTTTTATGAAATTAACTTTGTGCACTGGGGCATAGTCATGCTGGAATAGAAAAGGTTCTTCCCCAAAATGTGTCCACAAAAGTGTAAGCAGAGTGTTATCTGCGTATGCTGAAGTATTAAGACTGTCCCAATACTTTTGTTCACATAGTGCATCTACTTGACGTCGAAAACGAATCCGCTACAATGTAGTTTGTCCGTTTTGTCTCTCCGTCCATGCGTCTGTTCCAGTATGGCGGCGCTCAGGGGCAGAGGAGTGTCTGGTGGTCTGACGGCGTGTTTTTTCAAACAGACACATTTAACGAGCATTTCTGCGCTGCCCAACGTGTCGAACCGGAACGGGGTGGGTCGGGTTTGTTTTCTTTGGCCTGTAATGTGTGTTTTGTGTGCCGGGGCTCGGGAAAAGCTCTTTTGGCTGAAAGTCCTTGCTGCGTTCGGTCAGAGTCTGAACACACAGTCATTTAGCTGCTGGTCTGACACCTTTCTCTGACAAGAGTCCAACTACAAAAACAACTCACTTCACTTCCGAAATCATTTCCTGTTACTCCAAAATAATAACGTTAATCTTGAACAATTTCATCCTTAAATAATTTATAAAGGGCACTCGTTGTTTTGTTGTCTTAGCTTTATGTCCTAAAAGGGTATTTTTTCATCATCCAGTCTCCTTTTTAATCCTTTGTGATTAAACAGATATTTTTTGTTACTGTGCCTAACCCAACCACTGGAGGTTCTTAGTGCCGGTCACAAGTCCAAGTCAAATGTGAGAACAGCCATACTCCACAAGTGAAGGTGGAGGTGGGTTTAAGTCAGAGATCAGCTCTGAGGCCTTTCTTGTTTGCTATCGTGATGGACAGTTTGACAGGTGAGATCAGACAGGAGTCCCCATGGACTATGTTGTTTGCAGATGACATTGTGATCCGTAGTGAGAGTAGGTTGATGAGACCCTGGAGAGATGGAGAAATGCTCTGGAAAGGAGAGTAATGGAGGTCAGTAGGATTAAGACAGAATACCAGTGCGTGAACAAGAAGAAAGTCAGTGGAATGGCGAAGATGCAGGGAGGAGAGCTGGTGGAGGAGTTCAGATACTTGGGATCAATAGTCCAGAGTAACAGGAAGTGTGAAAGAGAGGTGAAGATGACAGGGCAGGGAAGGTGAAGTGGGTGCAGAAAAGTGACAGGAGTTGTTTGTGACTGGCAGGTACCAGCAAGTGTGGAAGGAGAATGGAGAGGATCAGGAATGAGTTTATTGGAGGGACAGCTCAAGTTGGACCGTTTGGAGGAAAAGTCAGAGAGGCAAGCTTGCGTTGGTTTGAACTTGAGCTGAGGTGAGACTCCAAGTTTGTTGGGAGAGGTATGCTGCAGATGGAGCTGCAGGGAAGAGGAGAAGAGGAATCTCTAGAAGGAGGTTTATGGATGTAGTGAGGGAGGGCATGCAGACAGTTGATGTAAGAGAGGAAGATGCATAAAATGGAAAAGATGGAGACAATTGATCTTCTATGGTGACCCCTAATTGGGAGCACCCAAAGGAGAAGCTGTTACTGTACTTTAAAGACTGATGCATGTAAATGATCTGTGGTTGACTGGTTGCCCTCTGTGTAAATGGACAGTTTTTATAGTTTAGTTAACATGTATAGACCAAAGGGACTGGAAAGTAAATGTGACATTTAAAACTGTTTACATTCCACATCGACATTCTTTAAATGTGTAGAACATTTTTTTTCTAGCATAGGGTGATATATGAGAAAACAAAGTCTGTCTTGTTTGCTAGGCCACAAAAATTTCTAGTGGTAGTTAAATGGTAGATCGTGCTTCAGAAAGACTTTCCCAGCTACAGATAGATCAGACCAGAATGAATTGGACTCTACATTCTACAAGAGAATGAATCGTTTCTGAAGATTGTTTTCATTTTAACGCCTTCTGAGTATTATGGGCTGCTGCAATTAAACACTCGGAAACAGTTATATATCTTAATTCACATCATCAGCATCATTTTTCATTGACTGTCTATTTTTGTAAGGGAATTTTTGGTTTGCTTCGTAAACTATTTTTCAAAAGTGTTTCCAAAAGTTTGTGTGTAAGTTTGCCTGGATAATGTATGTATAGAAATACATATATTCATGAATTATGAATGTGTCCATGAATTAACACGTCATCTTTTCCACTCCAGGTACAGTATTTTGAACAGAGATCACATCTTCACACAGTCAGAAGAAATGGGGGTCCTTTTATCCACTCTTTCATTGGATGTCATAACCATGGACGGGTACTTGTGGTCAGTGCAGTGGCGGTCCGCCATAGCAGCTTACAGGTGTGTTGAGAGTAACTGTAGCTTCATTGTAATATGAAGGTGAGGGGGGCATGGTGTACTGCTGTGAGATTCAATGTTAACACATCTCCTTTACCTGAAAAGACAGACAGACATTCCTTTATATCTGTTTCTTTGTGTGTTTCTGAAACTTTATGATTTTAATGAATTTCTCATTCTGTACTTCCTGTTAGATGGCAGGTGAAACAGTGCTTGCTGTTAACCCAGCAGCAGAGGCCTTACTGTCTGATCCAGCGTCTGCTCCAGTAACTGATCCAGCGTCTGCTCCAGCAACTGCTCCAGCAACTGCTCCAGTGTCTGCTCCAGTGTCTGATCCAGTAACTGATCCAGTGTCTGATCCAGTAACTGCTCCAGTGTCTGATCCAGTAACTGCTCCAGTGTCTGCTCCAGCGTCTGTCCCTGTCGTCGACCCCACACCTGTCATCTCACAGCCTGTCACAGAACAAGTAACCGAGGCACCTGTCATGGCAGCAGACATCTTGCAGGGAGCAGGGGCAGAGCTCAGCCTAGTAGAATTGGGTCTTGGCAGCTATACGCCTGTTGGCATGATTCAGAACTTACTAGAATTCATGCATGTTGGCATTGGGCTGCCATGGTGGGGCGCCATCGTTGCAGGTAGGTCAAAGAGGAGGAATTAGCTAATTTTTCTGTTCATTTAAATTAATTACATCAGTGACTTCCATTCCTTGTACCACTGCCCTGTATGTTGGGCTTTTATTTGCTTCAACACATCAACAAGGACAAGTTTATTTTACTAGTTTATTATTTGGGGGGTGGGAGCAGGGGAAACTATGAATTGTCAGGGACGTGGGACCGTAGGATCAAGAGTGAGAACTGATTTTCACTGGTTTCTTTGCTCATTTATTTGGACCTTTTTTTTTATTTTTTATTCTCAGGCACCATCATGGCTCGCTGTATGGTGTTTCCGGTCATTGTAAAGGGACAGAGGGAGGCAGCCAAGTTGAACAACGTCCTCCCAGAGATGACCAAACTCACCAACCGAATGAACGAGGCCAAGCACAGTGGCAACAAGTTTGAGTGTAGGTACCCTTGTTCAGTGTATCTCTCTTTAGAGCTGTATCCTTATCCTTCTTTGGATATTGAAACAGAATAGTGGATTAGACTCGGATCATCATCAAAGCTATTGTTACTTTGCTATGTACCACAGCTTTTTGGAGTTAAACGGAGCCGATGACGATTATGCAGAAAGTGCAGACTTCAAATCTTTAAACTGCTGAAAATACTTCGCTACTTGAGTTATAATTTCTGCAGCACCTGTGTTTCTGCTGTGTTTTTGACTGGTTGAAAGTGAAAAGATCACTGAAGTGTTCTGCTTTAAAAGAGCATTGCTAGAAATGAGGGAAAGAGAAACCCACTGTGATATGTTACAGAAACATAACATTGCAAACCTTTACAGCATTTGGCAGACACTCTTATCTAGAGCGAAATACACTGAGGCTTTATTGTCCATAAAGAAAACATATCACACATAAGTAAATCCAAACTTCAATGAAGAGCTGCTAGTACACTATAATTCTCCCAGAGGTTAGGTTTATACTTTGCCTTGGCTCTATCAGCTAACATAGAGAAGACATAGAAGACAGTTTCTTTTTGTTTTCATACAACTCTATAAAATGGTAACTTGACCTTATTATGCTTATTAAGAGCACATTCAGAATTTGAACTGTACCACTGTGTACATATACTAAATTAGTCTAATAAATGTATAATAAGTCAATGATAAGTATTCTGTAAAAAAATGTGAAACTGTAGGCTGAAAAATCTTATGTATGAAAAAAAGCATTTATCCATGTTTTTCAGTATATCACTTTTGAATAAAATTAAAAAGATTGTTGGAGTGTGTTAAATGCTATCTATTGGATATAAAAACTTAGACATAATGTAAATAGTCATTTTTACATTCTTCGTTTTCAAATAATTTGCTTTCAGTAAAGTCTGTAACCCACAGACTTCAACAAACACTGGGTTTCCAGGTCTTTACTGCAGCTGTCTTCAGGTTCCTCTTGTTGGGCTCTGTTACCCTCAGTAAAATTGATGTTCACCAGAGCTCACCGGTTTATTCTTTCTTTTAAAAAGGTACCAAATAGTTGATTTGGGCCCTTTAATGTTTTTTCTGTCTTGCTTATGGATTTGCTTGATAGCGCTTGGCCTTCATATTATAACTTCTCAGATATTAATGGACCTGACTGTATATTCTGGCTATGCTAAGCACGACTGTGGTTTGTCATTATCCAGATTTTTAAACTTAGTTTAACATGGTTAGTAGAAGCAGTATCCGTTACCACAAGAAATCAGTGCTTGTCTAATGAAGTTTGTTACTGGTTATTGCTGTATTAAAAAAAAGCTTTTTGTCCCATTCAGTCTCAAAGGCATATACAGACATGATGATGTTCCAGAAGAAGCATGATGTGAACCCTCTTCGTGGGTTCCTGGTGCCTTTGGTGCAGGTCAGAATGGAATTTGTCATGAATTAGTTGATCTTCATGTTATCACTACACTATACTATATTAACATTGCTATTTACTTTACTATTGATATGATCATAATCCTCCTATACTAATACTATTACTATAACATTCTTATGTGTGCCACCACAGACTGCTGTTTAACATGGTTTATGCTTTTATCTCACTTAGTATGTGTTTTTTTTTTTCTTTTCAGGCACCAATTTTTATCTCATTCTTCATTGCCTTGCGTAAAATGTCCTACCTGCCTGTGCCCAGCATGCAGACTGGAGGACTGTGGTGGTTCACAGACCTTACTGCAGCAGACCCATATTTTATCCTTCCACTTGCTGTCACTGGGACAATGTTTGCAATTATTGAGGTACTTCAAGAATATCTGACGAAACTGATGAATTTTTTTTTTGTCTCAATATCAAATAAGGGGTAATTATACAATTTCAATTGTTGGAAGATGCAACTCTATAAATGCATTATAAAGTGTAAGATTTGGTCAAAATGGGAGGTTTGTTTGATGCCTTCAAATAATCTCACCAGAATAATTAATTAATTATTTAAACACCACTGCCTTGTTTTCTAAACCATTTTTTTTTTACTTTTAGTTGGGAGCAGAGTCTGGTGTGGACAACCCTAATCTTAGAGCAATGAAGACCGTCTTCAGAATCATGCCATTTGTCATCTTGCCTATGACTATTAACTTCCCTACGGTCAGTGTTTCTCCTCTTTTTCTCTCATTCTGTTGTGCTTTTTTCTTCCTGACTCATGTAAGTGTGACACTATCTGTGTATTTTTTCCATAGGCAGTCTTTACCTACTGGATGACCTCAAACCTCTTCTCTCTGGGTCAGGTGGCCCTGCTGAGGCATCCTACTATAAGGCAGAAATTTCACATCCCTGACCGCATCACTCACCCCGTGTCTGACATGCCCCCCAATGAGGGCTTCATTCAGACCATCAAGAAAGGTTTGTCATAGTTCCATTTGTTTCTGTCTGTTTTCCCCTTTAAGTTATTTTAGTCATTTCAAGTGTGTGTACTTAAGTGTTGTCTGTCCCTTCTCGGAAGAATAAAAATCTTGTCTGTGGATGCAAATATATTTGGGATTTATTGCATTTAAGCATAAATATAAATATGGAGAATAGGACCAGTGATATTACATATAGATTCATATTGATGTTAAGGTTTATGAGGGTAACAGCATCACTCTTAAGCCCTTTTAATTATGCTTATTAAATAACAATGCCTGGGTTGCAATGTATGTTGATATATATATATATATATTTTTTTAGTTCTTGAAGAAAACTTTGCTTGAAATGGAAATAATACTGTTGTAGTACATGTTAATGTCTGTTTCAAAATGTTTGATTGTGTTTCTTATAGGTTGGAAGAATGCCCAGTTGGCTCACCAGCTGGAGGAAAGAGAGAGGAGGATTAAGGGTCACCTCGACATAGCATCCAAAGGTAAGCATGGAACGCATGTTACTGCAATTCATGTAATGTTCTTATCGGTTTTATTTATTTTTGTTTGTCTGTTTATTTCTTGATTGATTGTTTGAAACCCCCCCCCCCCAAAAATCTCGTTATTTATACCTCTTTTAGGCCCCCTGAGGCAGACGTTTACCCACAATCCCCTGCAGCAGTCATCAGCACCAGTATTGAGCACAAAATTGTCCAGTTCCAAGCAAGGAAACCAGCCTAAGGGTGGAAAGAAGAGGCCCTGGGAGGAGACGATAGGCTAACAGCTGCCTAACAGACAGTTTGTAGTCTTAATTTGTATATATTTATGAAAGAGACTGAGGATTAGACAGAGGGAGAGGATAATGAGTGTTGGGATGGAAATTATTAAGCTAAGTCCACTATCATACCAATCCTATTAAAGATTACCTTTATCACTTCGTTTGCTTCTTTTTTCCACCTCCTTAAAGGTAAATGAATCTGGTCTATTGATGAAAAAGTAAGACACACATCAGGTTTCCATTTTATTTGCTATCTTTAGTGCATAAATATACCATAAACTAAATGTAATACACAAATGTGAAACATATTCTCAGTCTAAACCATATTATTTTTCTTTTACTGGCAGTGTACACATTCCTTCTTAACCAGCTAATCTTTAACTGGCTTATTTTTTCCAAGAGAAGATGACCAGGACAATCAACCCAAATATTTCAGTACTGAAATTATTTAGGTTTGGTCTTGAATAATAAATGGAGACTTTAGGGAAAAATATATATAGAATTCAAACTGATATTTCTGTGATGTATTACCAATTTACATATATTGATGCATTTAACACTTCATAATGAAATGTGAAGATGTACATTAACCTACATAAGAATCTGCATTTTTAAATATAAGGCTTGTGTTTTAGCCCTTCATTGCTGGCAGCAATAAATGTAAAAAAATTGTTCTCTTAAGACTTTTTGGCAATATCACAAATACCTCTGTACATTTGATAGCTGTATAAATATAACAAAGACCTATGAACACTGGACTTTCACATTTTAGCCTGTACAGTCTAGTGTTATCAGTGCTATTGTTTGGTTTAGCCCCTTTGGGGTTCATATACTCCCCTTTTTTAAATGAAAGTACATTTGACCAATCTTGCTAATGAAGGGCTTCTGCCCTGCTGAGTTTGATCCCCTACAAAGGCAAATATGGCTGATTTAGAACTGTGGTGCCTAACCTTGGGCGTGGAAGGCCCCCTGCTCTGCGCATTTTGGTGTTTTCCTAATACACCTGATTTAACTAACCAGTTACTTTCACAAGCTTTTCTTGGGCTGATCTGGGTGTACTAGATTAGGGAACATACTAGGCACAGGGGGCTCCAGGACCAGGGTTGCCAAACACTAATCTAGATCATTTGATTTTCAAATTTCAAAATTAGAACTGTGTGTGTTCAGTCTGGGGCTGAAAGCATAGTAAAATATCCCCAGAATGCACTGCTGGGCAGCGCTGTACTAAAACGCCCTTTAATCCTAATCTATCCTAAACTCTGAATACTCAAAAACAAGTGAGAAAATACATAAATATGTGCAACAAGAAATGTACATCAGTCAGTGTTTTTTTTCTGAAAGGAATGTTTCTAGGAATAGTCATTTAGGCATCTGTATAAAGCAGTACCTAAAGACCACATTATATTAGTCAAATGACCCAGCTGGTTATTATGATTGTCCACCTTGTTGACTGAGTCAATGAAAAATCTGCATACTGAATGGAAATTTTTGCTTGTCAGTTACTAGTTGCCCCTTCCTACTCCATTTTCTCATCATCTATGTCCATCTCAGTCAGCACGCAGTAGCAAACCTTCTGAATCAGCAAACCAGACGAAGCTAAAAATAGAGAAACCGTATTAATTATTTACAGGAACAGGTCATGAAATCAAGCATGAAAAATACCTTGTGGGGTGATAAACAAAGCAATAATGTCATGTCTCACCAATAAACTTGCGCAGCCACATCGGCCTCCGTGTGGCTGGAGTATAGCAGCAGAGGAAGTAGACCGGTACGCCAGAGAGGGCAATTCCAATGCCAATCAAGGAGTTGATGGTGTCACTATAGAGCGGGACCACCACAAGGAAAATGGTGCAAAGGCAGAAAATAATCGGAAAGATGATACTGAGCTGAGAAAGAGAGGGAAAGGATGACAAAGCATTAAAAAGACAAAGATGCAGCATCTGATTCTGACAACTCGTAAGCATCATAATGAACGAGAACGGGATAGTAAGTATTGGAGAAGAGACCATTCACTGTAATCATATGCAGGATGCTTATGGTGTATACCTTCAATGGCCGTGGTCTGTCTGGCTGTTTCCAGCGCAGGTATAGCTGGCCCAGAATGGACAGACCCACAAAGAACCAATAGCTGAAGCTGTAGTAGTTGATCAGTTTAAATATGTCCTCCACACATAGATACACAAGTGCCATTGCACCCTGTAGGCCAAAACAACAGACAAAATAAACATACTCAGTTGCGATTTACACTCTTAATAATAATGTTTCTTGGATTGTATCTATGGTCCTAGGGGGAAAAATGTAATTTACACAGGCCTCTTTACATTTTGTGGAAGCTCTTCACTTTCATAGAGCCATTTATTCACATTCATCAAAATATTCTTTTAGGCAGTGGGGCACAAATACATTTACATTTACAGTGTTTATCAGATGCTTTTATCCAAAGCGACTTCCATTCCCTACCTACAGGGGACAGTCTCCCTGGAGCAACTTGGGGTTAAGGGTCTTGCTCAGGGACCCAGTGATTGTATGCTGAAGGTAGGATTCGAACCCATGACCTCTTGGTCAGGAGACAAGTATCCTACCCACTGAGCTACCTCCACCCCCAAAAATATATTTCATATATTTTCCGGCATAAAAACCCAATTTAACTCAGGAGGGACTTGTTAATGAGTCGGTTAGTTGGATCAGGCGAGTGAGGAGAGGAGAGAGGTACACCAGCTTTGAGGACCACTGCTATAGGAGAACAACAACGGATAAGAACCTTCTTAGGCACTTTGTGTATCTTTATAGAGTGAATATGTGATGTGTAAGATATGTAATCTGAAGCATGCAAAACTAGAAACACAGGAGACAGACTGTAACAAAAATAACATCTTAGAATGCATGAATGAAACACACGAGTTCAAACACTCCATCTCTCTGTATCACAGTTTCTCCACTTTCACTGCCCCCCCTCCCCCACACACACACATTCTCAAGCATTGATGTTTGGGAGGTGACTGACATTGAAGAGCAGGGCAGGGATGGGGGTGAAGCGGCTAACGTGTATCATGCACAGGTAGTCAGGCAGGTGGCCCTCTCTGGAGCCCACGAAGAACAGCCTAGAGAACAACATGCATATGAGACATCAGACGCAGCAGCACAGGATGACAATAAAGCTATGAATTGCTGTCTGGACAAAATGTGCCCATCACAGTTTGGTATTTTTCCTTTGCGCACACACTCTTGGTTCAACTCATCGCTTAATCAACAGGTTTAGAAGGAGTGTGGGGAAAGACATTGCTGAATGCAATTATCAGGGTATTATGAAGTATCAGGGTTCAACGGCGCTGTCATAAAATGGTATTTGTAGATTTGAGGGCAAGTATATTGCTCACCTTGAAGCTGCCAAAATTGATGCATTTAATCCCCCAAAACAGGAGAGAGCAACAGCAAGTGGGATGGTCCAGTTGAAGACTCCAAATACTTCGTCTGCAAATGTCTGTGAATTTTTAAAGACATCAGTCGGCTGTTGATACTAATACTGTTCTCTTTTTTCACATGAGAAATGTAAGGTTAAAGTTTGTCACTGTGAACTGTATCTGTATCATATTGTAATTTGAATCTGTGATCATGGTCAGGACCAAAAAGGGGCACTCACCACAGCCACAGCATCACTGTCCAGGATTGCAGGAATAGGCAGAATAGTATAGTAGGCCACATTGGTCAAGATATAGATCACTGTGACAACGGGCATGGAGATGGCAATGGCCAGCGGCAGGTTCCTGTGTTACATAAATTTGCCCACCAGAGGGCAACAGAGGGTGTGTGAGGGTGTTAGGCACAACTAAACAGGTACATTTGACCTTTTCAGGCTGGTGTCAGGCCATGAACAGACCTCAAATGTCAAATTTGGCTTCAAGTATTTTTAGAGAACCAACAAGTTTAACATTGTACTGAAAACAGTGTACATTTAAAACAGTATATCTGCTCATCTGTCTTATGGTCTTTAATTTGTTATGTGTTGTGGAAACCACTAAACACTAAGCAGAGTATAGTGTAAATTATATCTCTATATAAGCAAGACCACATAAAATCTCAAACACTAAATGAATAAAATCAAACGTATTCCTACACCCCTAAAACCAGGGCTTCAGAATGAACAAAAGAACACAGTTTGTGGTGAAAGGCCACATTAAGGGGGACCTCGGATCACATGATTAACCTAAGCACCCAATAAAGGTTATTTGATCCTGTCACATGCCTGCTGCTTCATTTGACGCTCAGACATCAAGCTTTAAAATAGGGGGACCATTCCCTGTCCCTTTCTATACCCTTTCAAGCTTGGGAACCACACCTTTCTCATCTGCATCCTCTTTCAGCACATCTTTCATCTCTTGTTCCTGACTTTTTCTGCTCTTTTTTTTTCATAGCTCTCCAGTCTTAAAGATTTTTTGCATCAGTTCAATAGAGATTCTCTTGCAAGAGTTATTCAAACGAGTTGCTGTGTCTTAACCTTCATTTCAGAGACTTCTTAACTTTGTTCATCCCAGGGTTTAAACACTGGCAGTCCATTTGGACTAAATCAGCCCACTTTATTAATAATAAATATCATAAATATCATAAATATCTAAAAGAGGATGTGTAGTGTTTGCCCCTTCTCACCTCTCAGGGTTTTTGATCTCCTCTGTTACAAAGTTGAGGGTGTCCCAGCCAGAGTAAGAGAACAGGGCCGAATACAGAGCCAGGGCCACGTGTCCCGGGTCATGGGATGAACCCTCAAAGAGATCCTCAAAATTCTGTGTGTGACCTGAAACCAATACACAGACACCAAATGGTTATAAGTGGTTAAGTTAGTGTGTTGTACATTTAATATTTGCTTTGATGTTCCGAATAATAACAGAATGTTCCTACCTTGGAATATCTTGACCAGGCCAGTGATGATAACAGCAATGAGAGCAATGACTTTGGCGTAGGTGAAGAAATCCTGTACGCGAGTCCCCCACTTCACATACGCACAGTTCACGAAGGTCAGAAGACCTGCAGAATAAAAGCATTACTCATATTTATTACATATGCGTACACACACACACATATATTATCACTGCCATAACTTTTTAGAAATAGTATAGGACAAGGCTTATAATGGTCTGGTCCAGTGCCAAGAACTAAACATGTAATGTAGTTATGCAGCTATTCAAAGCTCCAGGACAAGAAACATCAGAGTTTAATGGAATGAAAGGTTCAGCAGGTGGAAAGCTGGAGGCTTCCTGTGTATTTGTCCAGGTGTCTTTAAAAGGGTTATAGTGTAGTGTAAAACCAAACCACTGTTTTGGCAGAGCTTATCCAGTACACCAATAACAGCACAGTCACAACACTGCTGCCTTCCTGGGAAATACACAGAGTCTGTTTCTGTTTTGATATTAGACATTGGATCCAGTGCATACTTCTTTTTTTACAGGCTTGACTAAAGTCATGGTGTGATTTTCTGAGTGCTACACAGAGACTGGGAGTTAGAGTGAGTACTGGTGCGCTTGTGTATATATCTTTTGTAAAGTAGTCTGGCTGGCTTGAGGAAGCGGGGCTGCTGACATCAGCACTCCTGCTGACTGTTTTTCAGGGAGTAGAAAAACGATAAGCTTAAAACAGCACTTACATCAAAGCAGAGAAAGAGAGAATTATTTTGAATGTATGTTGTTTACATGGTTTCACACAGCACATTTAAATTCCCTATACATATATATATATATATATATATATACGTATGTATGTATGCACACGTGGAAGACATATGTGTGTATACATAAAAACACACACACACACAGTAAAAAAAACCTGATATTTGTTTTTCATGTAATAAGGCTTGAGGAATTCATCCATTCTGTTTGGGAATATCATAAAATCAAGAATGCTGTAGTGAGGTAATAAATTAAATAAATATAATTTTATCTGTGAATATTCTGCTACACTTGTCCAGCAGAGCTCAGTCTGAGAACCAAAGAATATAGATTTACTGTTTTTGCTATACGGCAAAACAAAGGATAACTTTTAACTGGTAGCACCTACTACCAGAGCTTGTTTCAATTGCAAGGCACAAAGTATGTCAATGGGGAGTATAACACACCTTGAAAAACAAACTGGTTTATGAGGGGATAAGGAAAGCATTTATGAAACATGGAGGCAGAGGAGAGCTGCAGGAGGAAAACTCAGTGCAGGATGCACAAATAATTAAAGTAGTGGTAAACCTCTGAAGAGAACAGAGACAGTTTTAAAAATTTGTTGCAAGGGTTTCATGTTATTTTAATGTATTTTGTTAATTTGTTTGTGGTACCATTGAACTAAATGGCGGATATATGCTTTGTATTGACATAGGCTCTATGTACAAGAGTATGATTGAGGGTTTTTTATTTATTTATTTATTTTTTAAAGCATGTTAAAAAAGGCCCCTCCTTCTCCTAAATGTTTGAGACAATATACTGACTTTCTACCGCATAGTTAAAGTTACACTCCAGAAGTTTTGTTTCACTTAAGCTATATCAATATCCCTGGTTTTCTCATAGTCTTCAATGGTGAAATGGATATGTTTTCATACATAAATGGAAGACCCCTGACCTGCTAACCAACACAGAAAGAGAAAGGACAAAAGATGAATCTAAACAAGGTCTCTTTTTCTCTCTCTCTCTCGCCCTTCCTCCCTCTCTCTCTCTCTCTCTCTCTCTCTCAACACACACAGAAACCCTTCACTGTGTCCTTCAGATATGTCTCAAGGAAGCTTTTTTGCCGTAATGTCATCTTATCTCTCTTCACTGTTATCATTGTTTATTACCTTAAGTGCATGAAAGAGTCCATCTACCGATCTTCAGTCTCACTGTTTGCTTAAATGTGATACGCAAAGTCAGATAAGTTGTGCAAAAATGCTTCCATTTCAGTCTAATACAGACTTTTTCAAAACCAGCTCCTATAGGGGGCAACTCAATTCATTGCACCCAGCAGGTCCTTTGGAAGCTCTGAACAGATTTTTACATAATGAACTGGCTGGATCACAATGGAGCTGACTCAAAGAATAAGGGTCACTGCATCTCCAGATTGGGCAATTAACAGGTTAGTTACCTCACCGCTTAATTGGTTAATTACAAAAGACACACCTTAAATGGGTAGAAGTTCAATATTGTTCTTCTATAAGACCCTGCTTTTGTAAGTGAAACCTGCTTCTGGCTCTCCATGGATAAAAAAACATTACTCTCCTGACCTGAGAAGAAGAGACACCACCTCAAACAACTCTCTACCACAACATGTGTGAGAATAGGTGTGTTCTAGGAGGTTCTGGCTATCGAATAGCTCTGTACTTACTCACTCTCTCTCTTTTAAGTTCTTTAAATGCTGAGCTGTCATTAGTGATTAGCACATGGGTCAGAGTGTTATGCGGAGGACTTTACCTTCCTAGTATCAGCACATTCACATCCTCAAAAGAACTGCTTATCACTGTGTGTGTGTGTGTGCGTGTGTGTGTGTGTGTGGGAGGTGACTCATCTAAAACACATCTAAACTAACGTTATTTTTGTGTGTCCATGTACATCTGCCAACTGAAGAAAAAAACAATTAACCCAAAATGTTGGGCTGCATATGGGCCGGCAAGGTTAAACCTTTTAAACCCTCAGGGTCTTAAATAGCAGTTTCATAGTAGTAATTCAGTCATTCACAGTGGTTACTGCCTACTAAATCTTGAGATTAACTGAATAATAAGCCTAGAATTAAAGCAGTGACAGTGTCCCAATGCGACCCGGAGCATGTGCAGTTTCAGAGGAATTATTGGATGGGTGGGGCACCATAGATGTTCTCTTAGTGCCCAAGGTCTGAGCTTCAACTCTTTGGAAAGAGATGCAAAAGGAATAGTTAAAAAATTACATGATTTCCCACTTATCCAAGGTATTCTGATTTGGCCAAGACATATTTAGTGCCTACGTTAGATTTAGAGTCTAACGTCACAAACACTAGAAGGCAGTAATCACCCAAATCCTTAAAAAAAAAAACATCACCAAAACATCTTTCAACTCAAAACACCTCCAGATCTTCATTAAGGACTCATGTCAGTGTGGCTTAGTTTGCAGTTTGACTTTGACTGTGAACTATTAAAATAAACAAAACTCCATTGCCACAGAAACCAGGGCTGGTATTCAAACAGTAGTTGTAAATCAGAGAGCTAAACCACAATGACCTTAATGAAAATGTAGTTCGAGTAGCCTGAGAGAAGGCTAGGTGATATATTTTATAGAAACAAAACCGTTTTGTGTGATTATTGCGTTCCAGTGTTTGTTAGCAACAGTAGCCTTAACTACTTCAGTGGCAACTACTTCAGGGGGAAATGTTTAATTCAGATTTTTTGCCCAACTACAGCTTCAACACCAGGTTACAAACTTGAATGAAACGGCCCAAAATAACTGTATCTTACTTAATAAATGTGACCCAAACTGACAAATGTCCTGTTCAAGACAGCATAAGACAGAATCACGTGAATGTGAGACTTTCGTGAGGGATTCATTTGTCTGCTGTCAACTAAAGTCACACATGTGACTCTATTCCTTTCTTCTCCTTTCCTCTGCTCTTGCTCACTCATTCAACTTCCTGTCCAGCCTCTCTTTTTTACTTTCCCCACCATTCCAAAACAGCTGCTTTTCACTCACTGGAATTATCTCATTCACTCTTCAAGCCAATAAGCCAATAAATGACTCTAGACTGTTTGTATCTTCAGATAAAATATTTCATATTTTGACCGGAGTCTCCATCAGCTTTTATGTTCCTCATTCTCTCGCCTCCTCAAAGTGCTGATCAATATCAGGTCATGTCTCTCTCACTACCCTTTTCTAACCATCTGAGCACATGCTCTTCCTCTTCATGCCATCATTCAAGACATTGGACAAACAAAATGATTAACACACACATGTGCACTTAACTAACAACTGTAGCCAAAGACAGACTGACAGGCTATCAGACACAACCACAGATATTTCCACACACAGTCTGTTCCACACTGAGAGTATGTTCATCTACCTACCTAGAGCTTAGGTGATGGCACATCCGCTTCATTTGCTACAGTGAAATGTAACACTTTACTCTTTAATATCAGTCATTCTACTATCAGCACCTGGACTCTGGGAATCTCTGTGGAACAGAGTGAAGTGAGTCAAACTGGCCTTTCACAAAAGACAGAAATTCCCTGAATTACAATACAATGATGGTATATGTCTGTTTCATATCCCTTTTTTAATTTAGTTTTCTTTATGAATTTGTGTCTTCCTTGTTATATCACTTTTAATTAGGAGTGCGCAATATATAGTGAATTTTTTAACTTACTTTTAAAGTAAGATAACAGGTTATTCCAAATGACAAAAACAAATAATATCATGAAAAGTATCACAATTGTTTGGTATTTTATATGTAAAGTACATCTAAAAGAGAAGAATAGTGCCTAACTTCAGTTCTTAAGGTAATACATGTAATACTAACATGATCCACTGTGTTACTCAGCACTGAAGTTGTTTTTCGCCCTTTTGACCTGGTGTTTGTGCTTCTACTGAAGTTGTGTTTTGGATTTTTTATTAACTAAAAGCTGGTGGTTAGGGAGTTGGTTAGGGAGTCGCCCCTGCCATTAAGATGTTGTGAGTTTGATTCCCAGGACTGCTAGTGGCACCACTGAGGTACCCTTGCGCAGAATTTCGTGCTGTTCACACTTTGTGCTGTGGTGTGTTCACATATGACAGATTGGTCACTTTCACTTTTTTCCTTTTCAATATTTTAGTTTGAAATCGAGATGAATCTTCTTATTCTCAGGACATTTTCACAAACAGACACGCACACATGAACACGGTGTGTTTACTCACATATGCAGGCTGCAGCCAACAGGCGGTTGGCTACGTAGGGCGCAACACAGGTAGGGAAGATGGGCTGCACCATGTAGTTAGAAAAGGTGATAGCTATCACAGCCTGACTGGTGGGCTCGATGATGAGAAGCGACGTCCACAGACGGATGAAGGCCAGGAATCCTCCGAAGGCCTCGAGTATGTAGGCATAACTCGCACCAGACTTTGTGATAGTGGTTCCCAACTCTGCATAGCAGAGCGCCCCAAACACTGAGAATATCCCACCAACGGTCCACACTACCAACGACAGGCCATAGGAAGCACTGTATATCAGGACCCCTTTAGGAGAAACAAAGATTCCCGAGCCAATCATGTTGCCCACAATGAGGCAGACGCCATTAAGCAGGGAAATCTCCCTCTTTAGTTTCATTGACTCCTCGGAGCCAGAAGACTTCAGATTGCCGTTGTTCACCTCTGCTGAGTAGTCTTGCGTGGGATTCGGGCTGTGGGTGGCCATTTTTGCATGGAATTGGTGGGCAGAGGGTATAACTGAGATGCTGTCTGGATATCAGTCAATTATTAAAAGTTCAGGTTTTTTTCTAGGAGGTCGGCTTGCATCCAAGTTAGATGTTTTGAGGCGACATCTGAGGAGGAGAGAGTATGTTTAAGTGCAAATACTTGTAACTGCAATACAATTTAGCGCACATACTGTGAAGCCCTTAGAAACTCCTGGGTTCAACATAAAATGCACACATGGATGCACATGCACATGAGTTATTTGCCCTTGCCTAATGGCTATTACCAAGCCATTAGTGATCTGAGTAAATGGCTCCTTTAAACTGTGAATAAACAGACAGAGATGCTGAATGGAGGAGAGAAAACATCCAGGCTCCACTTCACCTCACCCACAGTTTCATCAGTGGTAAATACGTCTACCAATGTATCCCTCATCAGTCTCAAGTGATCATCATGCTGATCCCCACAGTCAGGTTCTTCTGCTTCAGTTTTTCACTCTTACACACAATGAAAAGTGAGAACAGAAGTTGGTTGCGACAGCTGACATCACATGTTCTTCACAGTTCATTGGGTTTATTACATGAGAGAGTTAAATACAAGAAAGCATAACATGAACCTTATATACAAGAACATGAGCATGCTGCAGTAAAAAAAAACAAAAAACCTTTGTCATACACATGGACAAACCGTAATCCCTTTCTTTCATATATGCAGAAAAAAAACTTGAATATTGCTGCAGTAAATATATTTTTAATAAGTAGCAGAAGTGGGTGTGCTTCATTTAAAAGTGGACCATTAATAGACATTTAGTTGAACTTTACCAAGCAGAGATGCTGACATTGTCTTATTTTTCTGTTTGAATGAACAGGGTAATGACAAGAGCAGCTTAAGAAAAGTCCATTTGCATTCAGTTATGTAAGCTCTAATGCAGTAGATAATAAGTAACTATATCATCTGCGGTAAACAAATATAAATGCCTTTTCTCTTTAACTGCTGTGTCTACAGTTCAGAGCTTTATCATAGGCTTTTACACAAGCACAGCCATGGCTCTAAGGTAGCACTGAAAGACACAGATAAAAACACAAATACAAATGGCAAAACAAGCAGATTAATAGAAGTAAATGATCATCAGTGAAAGAAAAAACAACCCCACTACACTTTATATACACCTACAGCATGCTGGACAACACCTGTCCCACTGTGGTATTTTATCACGTTTTATTAGTGTTGCCGCACACACAAGATATTTCTGCAGAGAGAGAGTACAGCATGCAAGAATAGGATCAAATCTATTAACATGCTGATATGCCCCCAAACCTATAACCATATATTACATAATATACTAATATACTACTATATTGTAACTGCACATTGCATAAAATAAAGAAAGGCATTACCTAGCAGGAGAACAGGTAAGGCTTGCAGGTAATGATGAAAAGAGAGAGAAGTGTAGTTTCCACAGGTAGAGACCTGGGTGGGAGTTCAAGGTCCAGACAGCACTGATAAGCTCTCTTACAAAGCAGCTATAAAACAAGAGACTTAAGTTTGCCATGCTTGGCAGTACATCTTTACAGGACACAAGTGGTGTAAAATAAGACCAGATCCCACTTTAGAGCACAAAACTGCTTTCTCTAGCTACTGTCTTGCCTTGAACTCATTCCTACAGTCGTGTGAGTTTAGGACTCGGTCATAATCCTGATCTAAACTTCAGAAATCGTATTCATAGCCTAAAACACGTTTGGTAATCCATGAATTGTGAGTGGTCTTTAACGCCCACTCTTAGGATCACAGAGAAATGTTCTGAAGACGGACAGAAAGGTAACGGTTGCCTCCTGATGACCTGAGACCTGAACAGAAAACGGCCCTGGTGTTTTAGGTGAACAGATGCGTTAGCTCTTACCTCTCCCAGGTGACTAACGGGGCTCTGCTTCCACTCCGCTGCTCGTCCTCAGGCTGCCGGTCTGGACGCAGCTGTAGTTGTCATTACAACAGGAAGAGAAACTGGACACAGAGTCAGGTCTGATTACTGTCTTCGTTAAGTGCGGCAGTGCTGTTTTAGCTCTCTCTTTCTCTCCCAACCCCCACCTCTCTCTCTTTTTCTCTCTCTCTCTCTCTCTCTCTCGCTCTCTTACTCTCTTTCTCTCTTTCGTTCTCTCTCTCTCTCTCTCTCTCTCTCTCTCTCTCTCTCTCTCTCTCTCTCTCTCTCTCTCTCCCCTTCAGACAATATCTCTTCTACCCTCTCTTCTCTCTCTCGCTCTCTTCACTTGAAGGTAAGTTAGAGCTGGATCAGCTGATTGACTTCTGCTTTCATGTGATTTAGTCCACAAACTTGTCCAAAACAGAAGTGTAGCCTTCACTGTTTACTTATACTTATACTAGTGTGTTAGTAATTTAGTACGATGAGATTAGGAACCTATAATAATAATAATAATAATAATAATAATAATAATAATAATAAAAAATAAAATAATAATAATAATAATAATAAAAAATAAAATAATAATAATAATAATAATACATTTTATTTATAGAGTCGCTTTACATAAAATTGAGAAGTTTAAAATTCACGTTAAAAACACTTACATACAATCAAAAAATGTTTTTAAATATTACAAAGGTAGGCAACACAACCTGTGTGAAATACTTAATTGAAATATAAATCATTAAAGCGGCCTTAACGTTTCAAATGACTTTGATTATACTTTAATAAACTGTAACTACCACGACTGCAGAAAAGGAGAAATGAGAAAAGTCAATGTACAGCTTTAAAAACCTTCTTCAGCAGATACTGAGGATCACGACACCAATCCTTTAAAGTCTACCTGCATCCTTATGTGCATAGAACAAGAATGTGTGTCATTTCTGTTTTCATCATCATTACAAGTTTAGAGGGCTTTTTTTCTCAGCCCTGCGTGTGTTTGAATGTTGTGTGTGTTTGAAGGCCAAAGGCAGAGAGGGGAAGAAAAGCAGTTCACATTCTATATGCTGACACACTTTCCCCCCACTTTTTCAGCATCAGTACACATTAACTTTCATAAAAAATTATGATTTGTGCTGGAAAGGACAGAAAAATAAGATTGATGTTGAAAAAGAAATGTGTACCCACAGCTTTACTGCTATAATAACATTTCCAGTTGTTCCTGTTACTGTGAATTAGTAAGAGCTTGGCTTGTTTGCACACAGGATATCTGGTAGAGTTGACTTTTAGTAGTTTAAAGTTACTAAGCAAGATTCTGTCACTGCCTGATTCAGAGAGAAGTCACCCTGTTTTTCAGAGATTCCAGCATAACTCAATTGTTAAAATTGAGTAATTCATACAAATGAATTGTATGAGTAGAGAAACTGGTGAGATTTCTTTACAGTGCTTGTTATATCACTGTCCACCAGAAGAGGACAGCTTCCCCTTTTGAGTCTTGGTTCCTCCTTAGGTTTCTTCCTTCAGCTTCTGATATTTAATATGCAATGTTGAGAATGGTAAAACAGTTTTTGAAATGGAAAAACGACTTTCTTTGTAGACTATTTTCTATACCAAGCCCTACTCATACCTCCACTGTATTATAAAGAGGTTTTTACCAAAACCTGATCTCAAAATGATCCTTTTCTGAGGCTTCAGACAGTGCATTTACAATCATTTAATGTAACCATTTTCAGTGAGGCATGAAAGCCTTCCGACATCTGGTTCTTATCAACAACACTGTGAACAATTCTAACTAGGTAAGTTTCTCTACAACAGAGCAACTTCTCATCAGACTAATGTACTTTGAATTATGTTGTATCCGTCTTAACAAATATTTTGGAAATAAAGAGTGAAAATTCAGCATTAAGGATTTCACCTGTAAGGTCAAGAATTAGCTCAGGTAAGGTGAACTATGAATATTCTCCTCAATGGTTTGAGAAAACTATGCTAAGACATCAGAGTTTAGTTTCTGAAGTTTTGCACAAGCCTTGGAATCCAAAATGTAATCCAATCATGGCTATCACGCCTATTCTACTCATGTCAGTCAAAAAGACTCCAGTTTCCTCGTCCCAGTCAGAGACCGGCCTCAGGACTCGGCGGTGCACCTGTTGCTCCCTCTTGTGGACTAAACATTGCTAGTGCAGATTCTACTTTGGGTGAAAAGTTTTTTTTCCCCCAAAACATGCACGTTTTTCAGATATTTTATAGGCTACATTGATCCACTTTTTTTCTTCAGTAGCTATATTACACAGACTTAATTAATGTCATTTTAACATGAAAAGTCTAATTTGATGAGCATGAGTGGATTAGTCGTCTGACATATGGTTCACATTTCATCAATGATAAAAGACAAATAATATGATTGCTCACTGATACAAAAACCAAGCACGGCATACTCATGTCAGTCACAGATCACACGTGTCTTTGCTGCTTCCCTTTTGCAACTTGCGGCGCTGAGTGAAATGTATTTGCTGTTGCGTCTCCTATATTTTTGATTAAGACATGCATCATGTCGCTTCTGAAGCGTGTGGACAAACTTCTAACACATGCCTTTTTCTGGACCCATTGTGCCTCTCCCTCTCAACCTTTACATTCTTCTCCTTGGTTACCAGTTGTCATGGTTTCAAGGGCTCTGCAGAGGCAGGATTAGGAGCCATTCTGGGGACAGCTGGCTGGGTCGGTCCCCACTGTCCCCCCCGTCCTGCTCAGCGACGCTGAGAGGGGGATGAGGGGGGTTATTGTGCAGGGATTAGAGCTTCCTGTGTGTCAGTCCCATTACATAGGGAGGGGTGGAGGATGGAGAGAGAGAGAGAGAGAGAGAGAGAGAAAGAGAGAGGGAGAGAGAGACTGAAAGAGAGCGAGAATGAAAGAGAAAATGAAAGAGAGAGCATATGAAAGCGAGCATGACACAGAGAGAGGGTGTTGGAGAGAAGAGAGTGGGTGGGTAGGGGGGGTCTATACAGCTGCACACTCAATCACTTTGCACAAGTTCGCACACACACACACACACACACACACACACACACACACACACACACATTATCATGGACACACAGTGTACGCACATACACCCATCAACATGCACACCACAGATCTGGTGAGCTAAGCCATATGAAAGGAAACAGACTTTGAAAAGGGGCCAAAAAGGTAGACAAAAGATCTCTGGAGCAGACATACAGCGTATTGAGGCTGAGAAAACACGAACACAGGCAAACAGAACACAGACAGAAGAATGACTGCCATGCCAGCAGGACTAGATGATGAATTTTAGACCGAGGTATGAACCTTTTACATAAAGCTCTTCCTCTTCTTAACACATCGTCACACTGTGTGTGTGCACAATATTTGTCGAACAGTGAAGCACATCTAACACATGCACATAAAAACACACAACACAGGCTTTTATCTGAATGACATGACATTCATTCGGCTTTTATTCCTCCTCTTGAAAACAAAGTAGGCGCACATTTCAAAAGACAACATTGATGGGGAAAGTAAAAAAAGGCTAAAGAACTAAATTAAATTCAGTGCAATGCACTGATAATGGGCAGCATTCCTCTTGAGTAATTCAAGAGGCAAAAGAAGTGACCAGGCAACATATATATATACATATGGGCAAAAAAAGCCCACAAAAGCTAAAGGCTTCTTGTGTTTCCTAATCTGGTCATTTTCACTGATCTCTGTGAATAAACAGGTCTATCGGAGGTGAGTCAAGTGATCAGTGAATTCAGGGCGCTTGTAGATACAGTGTACAGGCAAAGTAGTGTCATCTCTAAGCACAGCCGACCGTTGGTGGTCTCATAATTCTAGCTTGACTGGTAGTTTTTCATAATTTGTCTCAATCAGTACCTGCAGATTCCTTGCAATTAGATTTACCTGGACATTAGTAATGCCACAGTGACATTTCAGGAAGGAAGAGAGTTTCTAATCCAGGTAAATGAATTCAAATCAGTGAGTATGCTGTGGTTCATGCAAGTAACCAATCAGGCTCGTTCATTAACTTTCACATTAAAACCAAACCAAAACCTCACAGTGGTACACGTGGGTTCACTGAGACTATAAAACAGTGCTGAGAACATGTGCAGCTACATAAGTTCCACCCGATAAGTACAGCAGCATGATAGTAGAAGGATAAAAACAATATTAAAGAAAATATAGGAATTTAAATAGGCCAGCTGTAGCACAGCTGTCCGTATTTGATATCATTTGATATTCAAAACACATTGTTTTGGGGTAAGTCCCTTTCATCTTAATTATCTTTTTATTAATGGTGGACAAAAGTGAGAAATTCTCATACTCATCGAATTCTGACATTTCAGATTCTAGAATGTTTTGACAAAATGTTATAATCACATTTGTAATACACAAATACCAGACATCACCTAGGATCCTAATTCTGAGGATCCTGATTTGTCAAGGACTTGCTTGTTGTACATCAAAATTTCATTGTCTTCAAAGAAAGGCACTAACATGTTAACAAAGACACTACTGTTCTACAGTGTTGCAGATTTAAGAGCTACATCTAATAGAAAAATCCTAAAAAGTCCCACTAAAATTGGTAAACAAATATTACTACTTCTTTTACCAGTCACATTCTCTCAGGGCGTGTCCTCAGACTCTCCACCTTCATCTGCAGAACAAACAGTAGCCAGTGGAACCTCTGTTGAGGATAGCTTCTCTGTACTTTTCTCCAGTGTATTTCCAGTGTCGTCTTGTGCTGGACGAGGACTTGACTGCACAGAGTCCTTGTAATTTCCTCCTGTAGTATGTGGAGCAACCACTGAAGCATTTGCCCCACTGCTTAACACTCCACTATGAGTTTTCATGTGACCCTGTAATAACACACAAACACAGTATAGCTCAGTATCTCAGTGTCCATACCTTAAACACAAGTTTGACCAGTACAATGGAAGGCGAATAGATATTTCATACTCCTTACCTTTAGTCCACTGCGACTAGCATATTCTTTTCCACATTGCACACAGCTGTAGGGCTTCTCAGGGCGCTGGGGCAGTGGAGGGATGACTGGGATATTTGGCTTAGTCACCTTGATCTCATCTCCATCCTTACTGCCATGATTCACCTCTGCATGTGTGTTACTCACTTCCTCGTCCTTAGCCTCCCAAACATCCTTGGTCTTCTTGTTCCCATTTTCCTCCTCTGGAGTGCCCTTACTGGCTAATGATGGCAAAGATTCGTTTTTATTCCCTGAGAGAAAGTCTTCCTCTCTGGGTTCAGGAGTCAGAGTGGGTACATTTGCAGGCACTGTTTTGTGTGATACACTCAGTTCTGGCTTCGGCTGAAGGGATGGACTGGAGGGGGGGGTGAGTGCAGGCGTAAGATCAAGAGCAGCAGAATCCGGGCTGGATTTGGGGCCACTGGCTACTGTGGGATTGGAAGCCCCTGTGAGATCACTGTTGTCCTGAGAACTGGTTCTAGTACAGAGGGAAAGAGGAATGTTCTCATCGTCATCTGTTGTACCATTTACTACAGCAGTAGTCTGACACTTGTTTTGATGGGCATTGAAGGTACTCAGGGCATAAGCACTCACAATGCTAGGATGAGCATTGCTGTCAAGGTCCTCTTCTACGGTAGATGAGTTTGCAGGTGGGCTGTCACAGATAGAGGGGCTAGTGTGTTCCTGTTTCTCTAGGGCTAGATCAGTGGCTGGAGTGGGACTACTACCAGGTGTGTCCGAAGGATCTTGATCGGACTCCATGACTTGATCTGCATTAGGTGATCTAGTACTTCTGGAAGCAGTGCTTGGCACTATTGTACCAGCAGTTGAGGATGAAGTAGCAGTACTCATATTAAGAGGATGAGATTGGATGGCCTTAGACAGAGTGACACTGCCTACTTGACCATCTTCTTCCTCTGGCCCCAAATCTCCATTACCCTCCGGAGGCAGCTGGCCACCTAGATGCATCCGAATGTGATGCTGTAGCACCACAGCATTGGTGAACTTACGCTGGCAGAGAGGACAGGAATTCTGTGTGCGTGCGTTGGGTGGTCGTGCTCTGTGGGTCGCCAGGTGAGCCCTCAGACTGCCCTTAGTGGAGAAGGAGCGTCCACAAAGCTTGCAAGGGAAAGGACGCTCACCCAGGTGCGTGGCCTGGTGGAGACGTAGTGCCCTGGGACAACTTAACACACGCAGGCATATTCCACACTGGTTAGGGGCCAGAGAGGGCAGGGAGGGGATTGACACAGAGAGGCCCTGGGTGCTCAGGTCACTGTTGGGGTTAGGGTTTAGGCCCAAGGCTGCCATCATCTCCCTCCTGTATGCTGAGATAGTACTACTGGTAGAGGTTGTTGAGACATCACTGGCCTGGGTGGTACCATTAGTCTGGTCTTCACTGAAGCTTTTTGAGGGCTGTTTTTCCAGCTTCTGAGCCAGTCTCTGCAGTTTAGAGGTGTCAGAGGTGGCAGTTGAAGAAGAGGGAGAGGAGGAGGAAGGAGAGGAGGTTTGGGGTTTGGGGTAAGGAGAAAAAGGGAAGGAAAGCTGGGGGTGAGGGGAGGGAAGGTGAGGAGGGCGGAGGAGAGCTAAACCAGGGTGGTGGGGAGAGGGGCCAGAGGGAAACAGGATCTTAGGGAGGTGGGCCAGCTGGGAGTATGGAGAACTGGGATGTAAACCTGAATGAGGAGGTGTGTTCTCATCAAAACGCTGTTGTTTAGCACCCTTTAACTGGCCTGTCATGACAGAAGAAGATGAAGGGGCAGTGGTGGATGCAGAAGATGACTGCACACTAGCTGGAGCAGAGACCGCAGCTGCAGCAGAGGCACGATTAAGCTGCAGAAGGGAATGGGCAGTGGACAAGAGAGCCAGATCAACACTGGGTGGAAGAGGCAGAGAGGAAGGAGACAAGCGAGAAGTTGGTCCAGACAGAAAACCAAGAGCCAAACTATCAGGCATTCCCACACCCCCTTTAACTCCAAAAGGTTCATCATCTTCTGCACGACGCTTCCTGCGTCTCTGAACAACCCCGGGGCCAGATCCTGACTGGCTCTGTTCTGACAGGGCAGGTGGGAGAAGGGAAAGAGAAAGCTCTGGGTTCTGCTCCCGGTGGCGCAGAAAGTGCGCCTTGAGGTTCCCACGAGTGGTAAAGCGACTGAGGCAGACAGGACATTGATATGGCCTTTCACCTGTGTGGGATCTCAGGTGGATCTGCAAGGAGGAATCACTGCTCAAAACTTTCCCACAAAAGCGACAGATATGCTGCTGGCGCCCTGCAGAAGAGCTCAGCGACCCACCTGAAGATCCTACAGCAGAGCTGAGTGGCATCTGCTCCTGGGAGAGGCTAGATGCGAGGAGTGGAGGAGTGGGGAAACTAACAGCACTAGTATGGCTCAGTGAGGTATTAGGAGACTTCTCATGGAGGTAACGAGGAAGACCCAGTGATAGAGACAGGGGGTGCACTGATGCTACTGAGGAGACCAGAGAAGATGTAGAGGAAGAGGGTGTGGATGATGTAGATGAATATGTTGTTTTATGTCCATTAATATGAGAGATGTTAGACTTTGAAACAACGGCCTGTGTCATCAGTGTTGGAAGGGCTGAAGGTATGGGAGACGCTATGGACTGAGAAGGACCTGAGGTGGACAGAGATGGGGAAATAGATTCAGAGGCCCTCTGGTGGTTCTCCAGTGAGCCTTGAACCACATCCTGGTTGCTGATTACTCCACCCAGACGGAGAACCTGCCTGCAGATCTCCTCAGTCATCTGCATCTGATGGATCTGCCTTTGCTGCAAAACCCTAAGTTCCTCTAAGAGCACAGCTAAAGTTGGTGGCACTTGTACTTCATCTGACTGAATGGAGGGTGTCTGCTGGACGGAACTGGGGCTCCCAGGGGGTGGAATGGCATTAAGAGATGATGATGATGAGGAGGCAGAGGAATTAATGGTTGTGGCAGAGATACCCATCTGAGGAGAGGTTATGGTGGATTGGAGCTGATGTACCGGAATGTGAGTAGACTTTTGCTGGGCAGGAGAAGGGGACTGTGTCTGGGAGGACAGGGATGGGTGCGGGAAATCTGGGGAAAGAGAAGAGTGGGTGTTGGGAAGAGAGGTGCTGTATGGGGCAATGTGACTGGCCCAGTGGGGAGGAGAAGAGTTTTCATTTGGAAGTGAAGGAGCATGCAGCCCCCCAGGAGATGGCCTCAATGCCAAGGGAGGCTGACAATCTTGAAGAGAAGAGGGGGATGAAGATGAAGAAGAAGATGAGGTAGCTTCGGAAACAAGAGAGGTCGATGGTGACTTCACTGCCAGCTGATCGTCTACAAAACAATAATAGAGAGGAACAAGACAGTGATTTAGGTATTTTTATACAGAATCATCAATTAGAAAAGCACAAGTGTTCACATTCTGGGCATTTTTAATAGCTGTGTACACAGGTGAGAAAATGATCCTAAAACAGAAAACTATGTTTTCAGACTTTCAGACTAATGATGTCTGTAAACGAAGATCTACATTCACACACAGCTTCATATTGGTCACAGATAATGATGAAACATTCAAGCAGCCAAGTGCTGCAAACAGTAGACAAAATGGCTTTTAATTTATATTATGAATTGCTGTTTTGGGTTAATAAACTATCAGTGAAACATCACTGCTTCAGACAGTGCAACAACTTCGATATATGTTTTTCTATGTACAAACATGGGCAGTATCTTCACTCCGGCCACAGGCCAATGGCCACCTTGCTGCTATGGCAACACTTTTTAAAGGACAATGGGCATCACCACAACAACCTATAACCCCTCTTAACCCAACCCTCTTTCCATCAGTTCTGTCTTTCATCTCTCCATTCACCCTTCCCCCTGACCCTGCACAAGGTCACAGGTCAGACCATGCAATGAGTTTTGGGCACTGTCAACTGTGCTGTGATTGGCCAGTTGACCTGACCTCTGAAGCTCTGGGGTCAAATTCTTTCAGAATCTTCGGCACAGAGTAAGAAAATGAGAAGGGGGTTGGGAACTTCGAAAGCTGAGTGACAGGCCAGTCCACACTCCACTCCATATGGGACCTCTAAATAACTGTATCCAGTAATGTGTCATCAAAACTGAGAATTTATTTTCTTCATTATGTTAACCTGAACCTGGGCAAACCATGTCCGCCAAGTCCAAAAAGCATGTCTTTTTTTGGCTGAAGATGTTTCCGATAAGGCAATATCCTTTTTTAAGGGACTAGTGCATTCTTCACCCATCTGCATCCTACCCAATGAAACCCCCAACTGAGTAGATGAATAGAAGCAGAGGAGTGGAGTGGGGGGGCGGGCAGGAGGGGGGTGTCGCTGTGAGAGCAGAATAGAGGAGCACAGGGAAACATGAGGGAGAGAATAAGGGAGAGGAGAAGAGAATAGAAAGCGAAGAGATTAATCTTTACCCAAACACCCCCTTCTTCCACTCCCCATAGCCAGCACCTTATTCACAGTGAATAGAAGAGTTCTCCAAATGAATAAAAGACCCCCAACAGTCAGACTGAGTATTCTGCACGTCTCTTGGAAGATTTGGTACTGCTGAAAAGCTAACACAGATATGGCCTCTAGAGGATGCATGTCAAACCAGTGACCACAGTGCTGAACCACCAAGAGAGAATTTCTAGCACGCGGACTCATGGTTCACCAAAGTTTTCTCCAAAGTTTAGTTTCAAAAACAAATCCTCAGGTCTGGTACATCACACGTGCACAAGCCCAGCAGCTGCTTAGTCCACATCCGCAGAGCAGAAATCCGAGACACATCAAAAAACCAGCGTGCTAGATCTCAAACAATGACCCCACTCACGGGCTGGAGCGGAACCTCGCACTGCTGCCATTCAGTGAAAAGGTGAAAAGCGTAATCCCCGCATAACTCCGAGCACAAGTAACACACGAATGCGGGACATAATAAGCACGTGTTAATGTTGATTTATGCCGTGGAAACTACTCCCCCCCCCATAAAACCTAATCTTACAATCTGGCATCACATATTAATGAGCAGGTAAACAGATGTGCCTGTAAATAGTCTCACCTTGCGATGTCAGCCGTGTGCCCCCCGGGTCCGCGTTCACAAGTTGCTGGGGCCGCTTCTGCTTTCGGCGCGACATGATTCACGGAGAGGGCGCGAGGCGTGTGGGGCGCATCAGCCAAACTTTCCACACTAATGCGGACTCGTAAACACAAAGGACTCTCTCTCTCCCTCTCTCTGCGCTCTCTCTCTCTCTCTTTAAAGTTCACCTTGCTGCTGGAGAAGCGCACGGTGCAACCAAAGCGCGCTTTGTGCGGAAAAAGAAAACTAAAATCTCGCAAAAGCAGCACCGTGACGCCCGCAGTGGCTGCGTGATTTGGCAAATGCGTGTGTGGCTGTATTTCCTCAACAAGTCCCCTCTTTCTCAACTTGCCCACTGTGTACCCTCCTCCCCTTTTAGTCTACACACACACACACACACACACACACACACACACACACACACACACACACACACAAATACAATCTCTCCTTGTTCTTTACTGACATTTGCATTTCAATGGTGTGGAGAGCACCGTCTCTTTTTCTTTTTCTCGCTCTCCTACGTTTCTCACACCTTCTTCGAGCCATAAAGCAATTAAAGGCGATCTGTATAGCTGACAGAAAATTACATGAACAAACACTCTATGTCGTGTCAGTCCGGACACACAAAAGGGATAGGCCATTTAAAAATAAAAAGGCTAAGTGAACTATAAGTCTACTTTATAGAGAAGACGCATTTAAAAGGCATGAATAACAATAAATATATCTGACTATGATTATAAATAAACATTATGAACTTTTTGTAGGGTGCAACTGAAGCACTGTTATTTCACTAGTCGTCTGGCTCGTAACTACCAAATTTACATGAATAATAAGTCTTATGGGAGTGTGAGTGTACTTATAGATGAGAAGCATTTTAAAAGGCCTAGATGGCATGATTAATGCTGAACTTTTTGTAGAGAAAAGTTAATTCAGTATTTGCCTGAGATATTAAGTTAAATGATGGCAGTAAAAAGTAAAGGAAGCTTTAAGAGCTGTGTGTGAAGGCATGTTAACTGACTTGTGTGTACATAAGTGGGCTGATGTTAGACCAGCTGGAAATGGAAGACCCCCAGCAGTTATGACCATGATGGTGGTGGTGGTGATGATGATGATGATGATGATGGTGATGATGATGATGATGATGGATAAGTACTGCTTGTGTTCAGGTCTGAGGGGGAAAAGCTACATTATTTAGAAACAACCCATCAGTTTAATAATGAGGCATGTCTTCTAAGTGAGAGAAGTTACAGGAGAATAGACCTCCTGTGGCATCCTCCCCTGTGTCGGTGGGTTCGCATATTTGAAGCTCTATTTAAAAGCCACTGAATGGAGGGGAATTTCCAACAATGGCGACCTGGACACAGTTGAGTGAGCATCTCTCTCTCTCTCTCTCTCTCTCTCTCTCTTTCTCTCTCTCTCTTTCTCTCTCTCTCTCAGGATCCGATGCTGCTTCACACAAAGCCCCCCTTTCACCCGCCTGTATTCCCATACACCACGTGGAGTACGAATGGAGGGAAAAGCCATTTTTAATTAGCTGTATCACACACGCAGCATGTCTACAACCATCCTGACTAATTTGTACACCCGTCCATTAGAAACAGCTCTCTGAGCTGAGCCTGATCCTCAAAGTTACTTTTTAAACTCTAACCATTTCTATGATTGCAGTCAAACAGCCCACATCCGAAATCGCACACATAAATACCTACATTATACTGTAATGTACTGTTTTTTTTAATAACTGGAGTCCACAATCCTGATCTCTTGAACTGAGAATCAGAATCAGAAACCTTTATTGATCCAAAAGGAAACTGCTTATGTAATGGCTGCAAAGACACGAGAACAATATAAAATATGAAGTGTAAATACATCTACATAAAATATACACAAAATACTGGGTATAAATACTATAGTTAAGTGCTAATTTAAATATAAGGACACTTAAGGTGGTTAGGAGTACGTTATTACACGTAGTAGAGATCTGTAGTACATGTGTAGTATTGACAGAGATATTGCACATGTAAGACTATTGCACATAATAAAGTGATTCAGCACCCATTTAGAAAAAACTTAAGACAACTGCAAATAATGTATTGATAAGACAACTGTACATAAGGTATTGCACATAATGATAATTGCACATAATGACACTGACAAGAATATCGAACAATATTGAACGCGCCAGAATCACAGCAAAATACCTGTCAGCCAATAAATAAAAAGTAAATAAAAACAAGCCCCGCCCACACCATATTTGTAACACCGCTATAGAAACTCGGTAGATAGCTTTACAGGCTAACTTGACTCAGGTAACCAAAAATGGTTTTAAAAATACAGAAGTGACTTGTTGAGTGTCCAAACGATTTTTTAAAAGAGACAAATATTGTTCTCTTGTTCACTGGCGTGTTTTTTAACACTAAGGCTAACTAGCTAAACATTAAAACCTAGCCGGTTGGTTCCAACACACTTTTGAAATGCCAAATAAACTCAGTTAATTCGAGGTTAATTTAGACTTTTACGGCTAATTTAAAGCTGTTTTATCTTTCTTTTTGTTGTAGCCATGGCCCTGAGCGACTTCAGTTTAATTTGTAATTTCCCGAAATGTCGAACCAAGTTGAGTGGGTTCGCCTGGGCCACGGCCTGCTCTCATATTTTCTGTGACCAGCACGGTTCTGGAGAGTTCAGCAGGACCCCTGCCATCTGTCCCGCATGTTCATCTACTCTCGCAGGAAAACTAGACATCGTACGCACAGAACTTTCTCCTTCCGAGCAGTACAAGGCGATGGTTTTAGTAGGATTACGGCCCGAGATAGTTCTGGATATCAGTCATCGAGCACTGGCGTTTTGGACATATCAGGTTTGCACTGTATTTAAATTTCACCAACCTGGACTCATGTATTCACACATGATACTTATGACACCTATCGAGTCACTGACTACTTGATACACTTGACATGCTCCAGGTAAACCAAGAAAGGCTGCTGATGGAGTACAGTTTGTCTCGGGCCGAGATACAAGTGGCCCAGACTGAGAAGGTGATGGCACAGCAGAAGCAAACCAGAGAGCTTGAGATTCATGCATTGAGAGAGGAGATTACATCCCTAAACAAGGTTTTTAACAAGGTTTTTAACCGTTCAGTAATTATTTTGACCTCTTTTAGTTAACCTTTACTTATTGGCCTGAAGTAAACACTAAAGCGTATATAGGACTCTATAATAGGCAGATTGGATAATCTTGAAATAAACATGAACACCATACACACTAATAAAAGTCATTGTAAAACACATACACTGTATGGACAAAAGCACTGACAATTACATCAACAGACTTTAATGACACATCCCAAATGTGTTGGATGGGGTTGAGGTCAGGACTCTGTGCAGGCCAATCATGTTCTTCTACACTGAACTCATCCAACCATGCCTTTATGGAGCTTGCTTTGTCCACTGGGGCACAATCATGCTGGAATAGAAAAGGGCATTCCCCAAACTGTGTCCATAAAGTTGGAGCTATGGTTGGTGTCCAGAATGTCTTGGTGTGCTGAAGCATTAAGATTGCCCAAACCCTGAAAAACAGTGATGTCTCAATACTTTTGTCCGTATAGAATATGGAAGTGTCCATATGTCCACTTCTTGGATATTTTCTCATGCACAGAGACTGGAGGAGTATAAGCGGAAGTACAGCGAGGTTTCAGAGCTTTTGATTAAGAAAAACAGACAGTATCAAAAGCTTCAGGGGCTGTTTGAGGCACTGCGGTTGCGTACCATGTCAGCTGGGGAAAGAGATGGACTGCATCATCCCTCACAAGCGTTTAACACAGGTTCAGTATAAGCTTTTATAAAAAATAAATGAGTAGTGGGGTTGGGGTTAAAAGGAGGCGCAGAGATGGTTATGATGTCATTAATGGAATGCGATCATCCTAATAAACTGGTGGAAAGAAAACTAAGGTCACCATAAGTTTGACACATTAGACTGAATAACTGTAGAACAGAGTGATGTATTTTAAAGGGGTGTTACTGACACTGGTCCCTGTACTTGCTCCTTCTAGGATTGATTAGACTGCGCTCTCCCCATGGGAGTCCTCCTTTCCTGGCTGTGGGACCAGAAGGTGATAGACTCTTCTCTTTAGAACCAGAGAGCTTCAAGAGCTTTTTTCAGTTTAGCTCTCCACCAAGAGAGAAAGGTCATTCCTTTATTAAGAAAAACTGAGTGTAGCACATTTGGAATGCATTTGTAGATTTTCCACATATTACTTTCTATTATAGCCATGACCTCATGCTAGATATTCAGCTTCTTATTTCTTCTGTGTTCTCTATATCTGGTGTTAATAGAGCTGTTGGAACCGTGGTCAATAAAATTTAGGCTGATAAAGCTTCCCATAAGTCAGTATTAATATTTTCTAAACTGATAAAACCTTTATTGTGCCCACTGATAAAACATAATACACACAATATATCAGTTCTTTGCTTTTCTAAAGAGGCCATGTACATTTTGCTATCTTACTCTCCTTTTTTCTAGAACTACTAGTTTTCGTGATAAAATATGTAGTTTTCATGTATGCCAACAAGGCACCTTAGGCCTTACGCTGTATTCCAGAGTAGTACCAGTATTAAGTAACAAGAGCAGTGGGAACATTATAATAAATCTACAGAAAAGTCAATGCTATTTTTTTTTTTTTACTGTCACCTTTAAACAGTTTTGAACAATTACAACACTGGTCTCATAGACAATAGGGTAAAAGCAGCATCTTGCATCCTCTTCACACAGTGAAACTTGTTAACATCTTGATAAATTGCATAATTGCATGTATCCATATGCAGAGGTTAACTTGCCAGTAGTAAATGTTGCAGTAAAATTTACTTGACAGTGTGTAGTGTCACAAATCACATTTACATGGTACAGCAGTGCTGGACTGGCCATTGGGCATACCAGCCAGGTAAGCACCCCCCTCCCCCTCCTGGTAAGATGTTTTGCCCCAATCCAGCCCCGGATTTAGTTTATCACAGAAAATATTACAGTTTGACAAGTATTTTGGAAGCACCATTGAAAGAGTTTTATTTTCTGGACCTAAAATTTGAAACAGGCAGCAGCAGAACGTTGTACAAACACATGAATCACCACTGGAGATAGTAGTTAAAAAAAGAAAAGAAAAAAATTATATGTACAAATTGGACTAATAAACCGTACACATTATATACAAGCAAAATAAAAAGATGACAGAAATTGCCCTTCTTCAGATTCTTACTCCATGGCTCATTGCACTCTTTTATTCAGAATGTGGTTTATAACTGACAGACGTTGCTGTTTGACTTTGCAATGCTTGTCTCTTTCCATTGACAATAAGTAGCAAAGGAGAATCCACACGTATACTCCGGAAATCGTAAGACTGCAAAGAGAAGGTTTGAGTACATTTTGAATTCTGTTCAAGTAATAATTTAACATGCGATCATTTATATGATGTAATGATGGACAGTAGGGTTAAAAAAGAGAGAATATTGCCACTAAAAAAATTATAAAAAGTAAAATTTTATTCAGCATGTCATAGTCAAATTAGCTATAACCAACATTGATAAATACTGCCATATTGCCCAACCCAACTATACCACGCCACATAGAACAACAAATGACACGTACCTTTTCATTGTGTGTTATGCTGTGCCGTTTGAGTTGTGGCTCAGGAATGACCACTGTGTCTCCTATTAATACACCCCAGCCATCTGCAGTGTTATAAACCATGACCACGCAACAAGTCTCCTCACTGTCCACCATCCCAAATGTACTGAGAGGAACGAAAAATCACAAATAACAGAAGACCTAAGGTTGCTCTAAGAAAACATACAAAGACTAAGAAAGTTCACACCTTTCTTTATTTGTTAAATTAAGAGTTTGTCTTCAAAAGAGTCAAAAAAATAATGTTTATGGATTTACTCACAAGGCCATTCGGCCCTCTGTAGCTAGGCTGAAGACTACTTTTCCCAGGGCTGCAACACCTGTGTTGATGCCGTGTGTGAGGGCAGAGAAACAACGGGGCTCCAGGCTTCCTGTGCGGCCTGTGGGGGAGCGGAACTGTGGAGAGGCACATGGACCCAAGGCAGAGACACTGAGGGAGGAGAGCATGTTACGCAGGCGCCGTGCTTTTACTTTACCCTGAGAGATAGATAGAGAGAGAGAGAGACTATTACACACTTGCTACTTGGTTATAAAGTAAAGTGGCCCCTTACAGTCATGTGAACACACTACAGCAGCATGAATGTGAAATCTGCAATTAACCAACGTCACCAACGGGGGGCGCCTGAGTAACTGTGTGGGAACAGTACTTTGCTCAAAGGTACCTCAGTGAAGCCACTAGCAGTCCTGGGATTCAATCCCACAAGTTTCTGATTAGAGAGGGACTCCCTAACCACCAGCCACTCCCTCCACATATTTAAGTCAAATTTGTTCTCCCCAAGTGTGTGTCCCCACTTTTTGGCACTTCGTTGCCATCTACTGGTTGGAACAGTTTGGAAACGCATACTTATATTTCCAGATGCCATTGTTGGGAACAAACATGTTTCAGATACCAATCAGATATTTTGCCCAAAGCAAGCCTTCGTGCATAGGCAAGTCATTCATTTATGGTGCACAAGATAAACTACCAAAGTCAGGAATCAGTCTAGAGCTTATGAGTGGAACTGTTGAGAACAGAGTAGTTCTAAATGAGTCTAGAAATTAACCCATATGTAGAGTTTCTTTTTATCTAACAAAGGGGCTAGTTGTAAAGGTCACTATGAAAGTGTAGAAAATCAATACAAGTATTTCTACATTGTTTGATGATTTCATACCCAGAAACCAAAAAAATAAACTATTTAATTAACAAATTAGCATTGACACATTTATTTTTAACCAGAGCACATTAACTATTGTATCTGCATAACCTGAAAACTTATTTCATGGTTGAATATTTAGCATGAAACTGTTTAAAAGTTTTATAAAATCAGTTACATTCACTTCCCAGTAGATTATACTTCATGTTCCTTTGCACTATATTATTTTTTAACTCACCTTGTTCTCTATTAAACTAGTGACTTGATCCAGATACTGCAGTAAATGCTTTTCTCTCTCTGGAGGCTCTTCCCAGCCAGGGTCAAGAGCAGCAGCCCGACTGTATCCAGCCAAAGCTGAACTGAACATCTCCTCATACTGGAACAGCTAATATGGCAGAGATGGAAAAAATATAGATCAGATTGATTTGCTTTGATGCTTTACTGCTGCAGAAGCCTAAATGTACAAATATAACAGTATTTAGGAGCATTTGCAGCGCACTACTGAATAATGTATGCATGGTGCTACAAAAACCTTTTGGACTGGTTGGCACTCAATATCTAATCATCCCAACTGCTGGTCATTAAAGGTCTGTAATCAACCGAATTGATTAGGCAAAAGTAGGTATGAGAGAGTAAAAAAAGGGCAGCTCAGTACCGTGGCCCGATTGAAGTGCAGATCAGCATTCAAAGCTGATGCTTTGTCAATTTTCTCCTGTAAGAAACAGAACATACAAAATTTGCAGTCATAATAAGCAGTATTATCAGTACAATGACTTTTGAGTCGTTTACTGTGTGTGTATGTCTTCACTCACAGCTTGCGAATAAGCACTTAGAGCTTGTTGAGACATCTGAGGATTCTGTCCACTAGAGAAGAACAGGGAGATGTAGGCATTCCCCAAGATATCTGCCCAAGAAATTATTCATTTCAGTGGGTTGTCTTAAATTCATGACATGCAATACTTTTCCTCAGGTTCTCATAGAACTGTACCACTGCTAAACTAATTTGGAGACACCATAGCTCTATATGAGCAAAGTTCTACTAGAAGTTATGGGATTAAAATGTTCTAGTGCAGGGGTTTCCAGTCTTATTCACTAAGGGCAAGTGTAGCTGCAGGTTCTTATTGCAGGTCTTGGTTCTTAACCAATTCAGGTGTCCTCATGCTTGGCTGAAACAAAAAACCTGTAGCCAGATTCAACATCACTGCTCTAATGTTTCCCAGCACGGGAATATAAAACTTTGGGCCTAAGGGCATCCAGACCAGAGCTGGGAAACCCATACAATGTGTCAGGAAATGATTCATAGTTAAGGTAGAATCATCCATAATTTAATCTATTGAATAATGATGAACTTACACCAGGATGTTCCATCTGTAACATCCAGCTGCACAGCCTGTCTGGCCAGGTCTACACTTTCCATGATCCGTTTGCCATGGTCTTGAGCACCTGCTTCTGGAGGAAGCTGCCGCAGCACCATCGACAGGTTTCTTAAAGACACTTTGTTCTTGGACTATAGAAAGAGATGCCAAATACAGCAAGCATTACAAACGACTATGCAATGCCACAAAAGTTTCACAAATCCCAAACACATCAAAGACATTTGTGTTTGGGCTCCAAGTTATACACGTATGATTTCTCCAATACAATTTAGCTTTAATATACCTGTTGTAGAGCCCCTGTGAAGCAGGTCTTTGCAGCGGTCAGGTCTCCTTTTTTCCAGTACTGCTCGCCTAGTGTGTTCCATCCATCTACCAGACCTGGCTCCAGTTTTACAGCCCGAGAAAGGCTCTCTTCTGCCGCTTGACTGAACAGTTGAGCTATGTTCAGACACCGGCCCCGCAGGAGCAGGTACTGAGCACTGTGTTTGTATAGTTCTGCCAACAAAAATGTTTTACCTTAATAAATATACAAAACAGATCAAGCAAAAAATTGTGCATCTTTCAATTTTAAAAGGCTACTATCCCTATTTCATCAGTATCCCTTGTTGGTCAAATTTCAGTGACTTACGTTAGTTTTATTGTTGCTGTAAAAGTAATTGTGAGATGGCATGATCTTTTTTACTTTACAGAAAAGACGGTCAAGAGAACACATTTCAAAAAACCTTCCTAAGCCAAGACCGTCCACAGTCTAAATGTCCAAAAGTCTGTGGACATGTGCATATCCAACCTTTCTTTTAAAACCAAGGCTATTAATAATGTTTACTCCCCCTTTGCTGCAGTATCACCTTTTACTTTTGTGGGAAAGCTTTACACTGGATATTGGAACATTGTTGTGCAGATCTGATAAGACCATTAGTGAAGTCTAGTACTGATGTTAGATGATAAGGTATTCAATGATGCTCCATCATTTCAGAAAATGTAATTCCACAGTTCCACAGGCCACGGGGCTTTAAAGTCTTCAAGCTAACACTTGGCAATGGACATCTTTGTGGTCATGTTCAGCTGCATCAGAGCGTCCCAATCTGTTGGCATTTATTGTCTATGGAGACTGCATGACCATGTCAGCAATGGGTGCAGCAAAATGCAATTGAGTGCATCAAGTCAAAAGTGCTCTGACATATACACTACGTAGACAAAAGTATTGGGATGCCGAACCATTACACAGACTTTAATATGTCTATGCCCCCTTTGGAAGGCTTTCCACAAGAGGTTGGAATTTCTGTGGGAAACTTTGTGCCCATTGATTCTTTTAAGAATCCAGTTTGGGATGAACCATTTCATCCCAAAGATCTTGATGGGGTTAAGGTCAGGGCTCTGTGCGGCTCAGTCAAGTTCTTCCACATCAAACTTATCCAAAAATGTCTTTATGGATCTTGCTTTGTGTATTCAGGCACAGTCGTGCTGGAATAGAAAATAGCCTTCCCCAAACACCGTGTCCATACAGTTGTAAGCATGACGTTGTCCTAAATGTCTTGGTATGCTGAAGCACAAAGATTGACCCATACTGCCAGTGAAAGTGGCGTCCCAATACTTTTGTCCATATGGTATATCTTAGCCATTCCAGCCTAGTAACGTAAACGAAACCCACCTTCCTTCTCCTGGAGCCTCTTCAGGGTTTTGTTCATCTCTTGAGTGACATCGTTTTGCTTTTTACTGGCCTCCTCCACGCTGTGGGTTTCAAAGTAGTGATCCCTAAACCGGTAAAGTCCATCCACGAGTTCCTGAGAAACAAAAGACCTGGCTGTTCTGAACCATTCTACAGAGGCACAGGGGCGACCATTATATAATCATAGATTTTTAAACCTCAGGACTTTTCTTTTAAACTTTTAAAATGCATGTAAGGGTTCTAAATCTGCCAAATTTGACATGTTCACAAATTCCCAGCCAACCTTTAAAAAACAGCACTGCACACATACAGAACTGTACAGTCCGAGGACCATGGATTCGTTGTTATAGTGACAGCTAGCTAAACAACAACTGGGTCTCCAGCAATAAGTCAAATTTCTTACTCATAAATACTCGACATATAATGGCACATTGATAATCTCATACACAGAGCTACATGATGAGCACCCCTCACCTTTAAAACCTCCAAATCATCTTTGCCTACTGTTTTCTGATCTCCATCGTTGTCAACTTCAGCCATTTTTAGCTGGCAAGAGCAGAAACAACTCTCTCTCCCCCCTACTGGTTAGGAGGTAAACATACACAATAAAGCTTCGAAATTTTAGGCTAGAATTTCCCACAATGATACCTGGAGTCTTTGTGTATTGTGCATTCTAAGCATTTTAATCAGGACTCGTTTCTCTTGCGTGTAATATTTCTTTTGTATGCAATATTTCTGGTGCAAAGTGAAATTTTGGACAACTCCTAGATGCATTTCATGCATGCACACAGACTTCTAGATTTATATTTATATATTTATATAGTGTACTTTATCTTAGATTATCTAATTAGGGGCAGTCTTAAACAAATCAGAAATGTTTTTATGTTCAGACTAGAGCTGTTTTGGGGAAGTTAGTTCAGCGCAAGCGCACAAGTCACATGTTGTCATGAGACGCCAGGTAGACAGGCAGCTGTAGTGCCTTTTTGCTCCAAAATATGAAGGTTTTACTTGTGTTTCTTTGGTTGGTGGGTACTTCAGTATCCTCGAACGATCTTGAAAAAGAAATTCAAGTATTCGTCGTCCCTCACAGCCACATGGATGTGGGCTGGGTGTACACAGTGCAGGTAAGTTGGGCGCTTCATAGTGATGTATGCTGTGATGTGGGCTTTAATCATAGGACTGGGTATTATCTGCAGGAGAGCATGCACGCCTATGCCCGAAATGTGTACACCACTGTCGTGGAGGAGCTCTCACGCACCAAAGATCGCAAATTCATCGCCGTTGAACAGGAGTTTTTCCGACTTTGGTGGGACACTGCAGCGTCTCAGTGGCACAAGAGTCAGGTGAGTAAAGCGTGAACACCACAGCACACGGTGTGACGAGTGTGGAATTCTTTCTCTGTTTACCAAGTAAAGCAGTGGGCAGCCCGGGGAGCGATGTGTGAAAGGGTCCCTCAGTGATGCCACTAGCTGTCCTGGGATTTAAACCCACGACCTTCTGATCGCAGTGGCAACTCTCTAACCACTAGTAGCCTACTAGACCTGCTCTCTGGTCTGTTAGTGTGGACACATCATGTATTGACCTGTTTCATATGGCCTTTATCACAGGTGAAACAGCTGTTGCAGGAGGGGCGTCTGGAGTTTATCATTGGAGGTCAGGTGATGCATGACGAGGCAGTGACAGATATTGATGACGCTATCCTGCAGCTGACAGGTATGTGCCCTAAGCTCTGTGGTCTACTCTGGTAAGACGTAAACAGTACAAAGATGTAGAAGGCAAGAGCATTTGAGAGAAGTAGGCTTGCACATGGAACAGATTTGGGCACTGTATAAGTAACTGTATAAGGAGTTGTCACTAGGGTTTGCTGGATCTGCATCCATGCCCTTATGGGTATTCAGTTCCAAATGGACTATTGTGGATTTTACTTAAGTATGTTATCACCCATCACCTGAAGTGCTTTCTGTCTCTGTTCTATTGTAGAAGGACATGGCTTCTTGTATGAAACGTTTGGTGTCAGGCCAGGTTTTTCCTGGCATGTGGACCCATTTGGTGCCTCTGCTACCACTCCAGTCCTTTTTGCTCTCGCTGGATTTGATTCTCACCTCATTTCTCGCATTGACTATGACCTCAAATACGACATGCAGAAGAAAAAGGTGTGCCTCTCTGTCTCTGTCTGTACATATATATGTGTGTATATCTAGATAAATAAATAATCGAAATAAAATATTTTAACTGTGCTGTATTTATATAGAAACTGCAGTTTGTGTGGAGAGGGTCACCGTCTTTGGGGAAGACTCAGGAGATTTTCACACACACCATGGACCAGTACAGTTACTGCACACCATCCTATCTCCCCTTCTCTAACAGGTAACCCAGCTTCTGTCACCAGTTGTATATACTGCTATGGCCTGTCTGTTTTTTTTAAGTGATCATTCTGTCATACGTGAACACACCACTGCACACAGTGTGAACAGCACGAAATTCTTCCTCTGCATTTAACCCATTTACCAAGTGAAGCAGGGGGCAACCATGAACACGGCGCTCGGGGAGCAGTGTGTGGGGACGGTACCTTGCTCAGGGTACCTCAGAGGTGCCTAGCGGTCTTGGGAATCGAACCTTTTTGGTCACAGGGCGAATGCCTTAACCACTAGGCCACCAGCTGTTATTGGTTCAGTGTTTATTACTTTCTTAGTAGGCTTTAAAAACAGATTGCCTATGCCACATTTTCTTTTGTTTTTGTGTTTAGATCAGGATTTTACTGGAATGGAGTTGCTGTTTTTCCAGACCCTCCTAAGGATGGAGTTTACCCCAACATGAGCCTTCCTGTCAAAAAAGATACTTTGGAGCCCTATGCCCAGACCATGGTGAAAAATATCAAACAACGAGCCCAGTGGTTCCAGACCAATCACGTTCTCTGGCCTTGGGTCGGTTTCATGCTCTTATCCACCATAGACATTTTATTGCCATTCTTTATTACTGCTGTAGTTTACTCATATTTCCCCCTACTTGTGCTGTTTTTTTTTTTATAGGGCTGTGACAAGCAGTTCTACAATGCTTCAGTACAATTCACAAATATGGATGCTTTGATGAACTACATTAACAAACACAGCACAGAATATGGAGTGAGACTTCAGTATGCCACTCTTAAAGATTACTTTCAAGCTGTACACCAATCAAACTTGTCGTGGGAGGTGAGGGGAAACCAAGACTTCCTACCTTATTCCACTGGTAAGTTTTCACAAAATGTGTAGCTAGTCTAAACCCTTCTGTTTTATTTGGCTACATGGCTGATCTCAAGGGCCCAAAGCTTTGCTTTGCTTAGACAAGTGAAAATAAAGAATTTGTACATAAATATAGCAGAGTCAGTAATATTTGTACATGGATGAAGCAAAGTCATTCGATGCAGTGAGATGAGTGATACCTGTGTTAGCAGGTGTATACAAGATTATATAGATTAAGAGGGAGATTCATGGTGTAACCAAAGTGTTTAAAAAGCATTAAAAATATGTTTTGCTCCCAGTCTTGGAAGTCCATCTTGTAAATTGTTTTTTTGTTCCCAACACACCTGATCCAACCTGATAAAACTAATGAAGTGAGTGTGTTAAAAGCAGAGAAAAGGCTCAAATGTACTGGGCAGTTTCCAATCAAGGTTGGGAAACTGCACTTAAAGCGAGTAATAACTCTAGTCAGCCACCATCTTCCAAAACGATTCTAATGTTTAGACTTGGCTGACTAACTTCTATTTAAGACACCATCTTTGAAATCTTCAGCTACCCTTCTACTTCTGTTGTCCAACCAACATAAGAGCCTTCAGGCCGTTTAAAGATACATTGGATTTGTTGTATATGTAAACATAGCAATATGAAAAATAGTTCAACTCTGACATGGGGCACTTCTGTAGGAGGTTACATCTGTGCCTGATGCTTTTTTTTTTTTCTTTGTTCATTCTCAGAACCGTTCCAGGCATGGACAGGGTTCTATGCCTCTAGAAATGTTCTTAAAGGAGTTTCAAGAAGAGCCAGTTCCCTCCTTCATGCTGTGGAAGCCTTGTTTGTTCAGTACCGGCTTAAATACCCAGATGGTCCTGTCCAGAAAGAATGGGCCCTCAAAAATCTAAAGGCCCTCAGATGGGCAGTTTCTGAGGTGACCGATATAAAGTTTATTGGAAATAGGTGTTACATATGTTGTGTAATATGTAGTATAATGATCTGTTGTTGTGTGTTCCTCATTAACCCAGGTTCAACATCACGACGGCATCACAGGTACAGAGTCACCCAAAGTGGCTGATATGTACATGGAACATCTGACTCAGAGTATGATGGGAGTAGAAGAGCTCTTGGCAGCCATGTTTCTTCTACCTCAGAACCCTGGTTTTCCAGGTGCTGGCTATGGATCCTACACAGATATTAAAGGTACATCACATTCAAAGCTCATGTCCACACATCCTGGTCCTTTCCAAAGTTCTCTTGATGGATAATAACTTATGATCATAGACCTCAAGTTTGATGCTTAAAGCCTTTGAGCCAGTCTGTTTGTAAATCAATGGATTATGCAATAATTTGGTATTTTTTCTCTAATATAGAGACGTCAATGGACCTTGAGCAGCACGTTATTGTATACAACCCTCTTGCTTGGAACATCACAACATACATCAATATTTCTGTAAAATATCCAATGGCACTTGTGTCTGATGATAATGGAGTAGCCGTTCCTGCTCAGGTACTATTCATACACACATTCATATACAGTATGAAGCATAGTGTATTTTAAAAAAAATTTACTTATGTCTTAAATAGTGGAATTATTATTTTATCAATAGGAGCCATTTTGATTTTTAGCATTATTTATGATTGCATTTGTCTCAGTGTTGTGTGTATGTGTGGTCTTACAAAGGTCTCCTCCATTATGTTCTATCAGATCCAGCCTTCAGCAGATTCGCCTGCTGAGTATGACCTTTTCGTTATGGTGGAACTGGGTGGACTTCAGTTCAGAAAATACCTCATTCAGTTTCCACAGTCAGAGTGTAAGCAGGGTTCCAGCTGTGGGCTGACTTATGCAGCCAGAGTGGTGACGTTTGAGAGACGGAGTGTTAGTAAATGGAAGAAGACGGGTAGATTCCTCTTGCCTGTTCTGAATGAATGCTACAAGCTGTTTTTTGACCAGGAGACTAACCTGCTGCACAGTATTACAAATAGGTGAGCTCATTTATTTAGACATTATGAGAAACATCATTTCCAATGTATTTAAACAGACTCTTTCTTTAACAATATTTTGAATGTAATAATTAACCTCAGCACCGGTGACTAGATAATCTTTCTTTGTACTGAACCTCTTAATATCAAATAGTCTAGAAACTAATTTGTGATTTAGATTAGTTTATTAACTTTGATGGCTCACTAAATCGTGGGAGTTGGTGTAAAAGACAAATTTAATGACGAATGATGAAAATTCGTTTCTGGTTTCCTAACACTCTGTTCCAGACTTCAGAGCAAAAAAGTTATGATTCGCCAAGACTTCTGGGAGTATGAGGCCAATGGAGATGTGCATGCTGGGCCTATCTCGGACAACTACATTTTCACAGCCAATGGGTCTGCAGTTCCTGCCTACAAATCAGTTTCAATGCAAATTATTCCTGGGAAAATCATTTCAGAGATCCGTCAGTACTTCTACAGGTGAGAATACTTTTATGAAGATAAAGCAATATTTTTTTTGGAAATAAAATGTACACAATTGTCATCAGTGTAGTCAATCAGCCAGGACACTAGATCTACAAGGTTAATATAACTAACAAGTTACGTAAACTCATGATCAATTAACAATTTTACTGGTTATAAGAATGCATAAATCTGAGGTTTTCTTCTTTAATTTTGCAATAGAACTACAAGGCTAAAGGACTTAGCAAGCAAAGGCGTTCGCCTCATGCAAACTCCATTCCTAAATGAACACCCACGTTCCTCAACCTGCAAGCAAGTTGTACATTGTTTGAGGAAAGTTTGTGCTCATTTAGGAATGAAGTGTGCATAAAAAATTGTTTATCCTAATTTGCTTATTAACTGCACTAGCCTTGTAGCTTTCAACAACAGAATACAAGTACTTTAGCAAAATCAGTATTTTTTAAATTTAAGCCACATATCCAGGGCTCTTTATTTTCTTATAGAATATTCAGATATTTTAAGTGTTTGCTACTATATTCAGAAATATAAATATTTTGGAATTTGGCACCCTATAGACAAAATTCTTCTTTTTTCACATATTAAACGGCTTGTAGATGATCAAGTGCAGATGACACTGGAAATATAAAAGTGCTTTTTTCTACAGGGAGGAATCTGATAAGAACTACACTTACTCCATGGTCACCCGAGTGCCAGTGGGGTTCAAAGACAGATTGCTGTGTGAGAGACTGGATCAGAGTTATGGGTTGGGACCTCTAGTGGTGAATCGAGAAGCTGTGCTCAGAACCACCACTAATCTGAGTAACAATAGGACAATATTCACAGACAACAATGGCTACCAGATGCTGAAGAGGAAGTACAAGCAGTATATCAACAATACAGTGTCTCGAGTAAGAATGACAAGATCTCTATGAGACAGAAGAGATTGAGCTCCATCCTTGTCCTGTCTGTTAACTCTGTGTTTATTTGTGTTGGTGTAGAACTACTATCCAATGGTACGAGGAGCATATATTGAGGATGACTCCAGCAGGCTGGTTCTACTTAGCGAGAGAGCCCATGGAGTGGCTAGTCTCAACCAGGGCCAGATAGAGGTGAACACACTCACATTATGAAATTACTTCATCAGATCATTAGTATTTTTGCCAGGCCAAGAAGTTTGTTGATTTATTGCCTGGTTGTCACAGGTTATGCTTCATAGACGCTTGTGGAACAACCAGGAATGGAATCGAGGCTATAATCTGACCCTGAACGACTCGTCTGTGGTTCGGCCAGTTCTGTGGATGATGTTGGGCTCTCCTGCTGATATGGCAACCCTCAGTCAGCAGGAGGCACTGTACTTACAGCACAGACCTGTGGTCTTGCCCATTGACAAACCACGTGAGCACAATTGTACAAAAATGTTCATGCTGAAAGTATACTGAGACTATTTTTAGTCATGATATTATTTAATTCCTGTTGTTTTGACTGAGAAATGTTTGTGTACTGTATGATATATTTTTAAATCTTCTTTTCTGTGGCAGAAAAACCATGGATTGGACCCACTGGACCCCACGGACCCACTGTCCAGCCTGTGGTTTTGCCTCAGAATCTCCACATGCAGTGCTTAAGTATCCCAGGATGGAACTACAGCTCCAGTCACAGGCAGCACTCTCATAACATCAACTCAGGTCCTCCATAATCCATAACATCCTCTTGTAATAGCAAACATGTTGCCAGCTAAGTATTTTTACTTACGAGGCTATGGTAACAGACCTCAAACTACAGATATTGCCAAAGTTGGATTCATTTCTGATTTAATGAAAGCTTAGACTGCTGATTCACACACTGACCAGTGTATTTCATATACAGATGGAGAAAAAACTCCTGAAGCAGACTTTGACCGAGTTCTCTTAAGGATTACCCACTTGTATGAAGAAGGAGAGGACCCTGTCCTGTCCAAACCCACCACCATAAACCTGAAGGTAAAACTGAACCTGCCTTTTTAAAGTATCTTAGTATGGACTTCTTATGGACTATGGATTTAAAATTAGATATTATTTTGATGTTACATGCTCAGAATTTTCTTTTTGTTTTGATCAGATATCCATGTTCAGTCTTTCTATGTGTGGACAGAAACGTTTCGATAGTAAATTAAAAGTGTATCTTCAGGTTCTGTCCTGGTATTTCACAGACTGAAATGACCGATAAAAATTATGTTTACACCTTAACGTTAACACATTCTCTATTGTTTATCATTGTTGTTCTTTCATTAAAGCAACCTTTCAGCAGAGCATTGACTTTACCTTTGTCAGCAATTTTGGGGAAAACATTTGCAACGACAAAAAACAAAATGATCCTTTACTTCTTTTCACCCTGCAGGAAATCTTGCAGGGCTTGGGAGAAGTGAAGGCGGTGCAGGAACGCTCCCTCACAGGAACATGGAATATCTCAGAGCTCCAGAGATGGAGCTGGAGGACTATCGGAAAAGTAGAGAATGGAGGTATTACCCCAAGGTGCCGCATGTGGCATTATGAACTCTTGGTTATTATTTTATTGTTTACTAAGGTCACAGTTCACTCTCAGCCTGGCCCATTTATTTCTGTATGATTTGTCAGACACACTCTAGCCTGGTGTTCAGTGGAATGGGAATACTGCAGGATGATAAATGAACAAGTGGGTGGCGAGTGGTGAACCACTCTTAAGCAGAATGGTCATCATGGAGTAACATCTTGTGTTGCTCTGCTATCAGGATATTGGGCACAGGACTGTTACTGTTGTTTTCAAATACTGAATCCTCTCACTGGCCACTTTTTAGTTATCACCTCACACACCATCCGTGGTCCGTTTGTAACCATGGGACCACTGCTAGATATTTTTTAATCCAAGAATGTTCTCAACCCTTCAGTGATACTGACTGGTTTAGCAGTGATGCTTCGGTGGTTTCCTTCCACTGGTGGGTGGAGTACAGGCAAGTTATGTATCAACAGATGCTACAGTTAATATTTGTGTACCTACAAAGTGCATCTGTATGGTAGATGTACCTGATAAAAAGACCAGTGAAGCTAAAGACATAGTAGTGTTTCCTAATACATTGACAGCTCAGAGTAAACATATTCTGCTGAGTTTCATAAATTAAATATTAAGTTGATTTGTTTGTTTGTGTGTTAATAGGGAACCACAGCTCTTCCAAAGGTGTAACCTTGGACTTCAATGTGACCGTATCACCGAAAGAGATCAGAACCTTCTTTATTTACTTTAAATAGAGACATTTGTATTTATGCTTTTGGTGTAATGTGCAATGTTTACTGGTTGTTCTTTTCCTCTATGCTCCAAAAACGTACATGAATCCTGTCAATACTGTTTGTCAAAGTGACTAAAAGAACAAAAATGATAATCTTACAGAAAGAATAACTTTAATACACCAGAAAACAAATCTCAGAATGATTACAGTAACTGTTGTTCAGTAATTGTAGCACGAAACACAAACACATTCATGTTCGCACTGGTTGCCTGTGAGCGGTTGTCAGAAAACCTTAGTTCCTGTCCTTTAACTGCAGTTAAACTTTAATGACTCAGCAAATGTAGTTGTCCTTAGTCTGTAAAAGATCTGAAATATTTTTCTGTCCAAAATCAATTGTCAGATCTAAGCAGGTGCCACTAATGTTGATTGCACTTTATCAATTTTCAAAGGAAGATTAGCCTTCACATGTCTTCTGTGAGGACTGTATATGACTTTTTATCTGTTTGTATTTTGAAATGAATAAAGCAAATGAATATTCTGGTACATATTTGTGGGAGTTATGAGATTTCATTAAATATTTTAGATATATTCCTGCTACTTATGTGTGGAGTCCACAGGGAAGAAAGTTTAAGACAGTGAGGGTGAGAAGCACACTCTTAGTATAACTTCTAGTTCAACAAAACAAACATTTTAAAGCATATTTTTACAAATCAGGTATTCTAATGTATTTATAATATTTTGTATATTGTAATTCTATAAATCGTATTATATATAGGCTACAGTATCCATATAATAACTCCATAATAAAGTCTTGTGTGTTTGAATGCAGTGGCAAAGTCCTAGTTGGTGTAATGGTCTGTCCATAAGATAGTGTATGTATTGAAATTACTGTTTTGTTAGTGTGTATGGTGTTTAAAAATAGGCATATTTATTTCGAAACTGTCCATACTGCATACTATAGTCTGCAAAATAAGCTTTCTTATTGAAGTCTATGTATTTAAAAGCAGTGTCATTAAAGACCCTGTTGGTGTCGCAATACTTTTTGTGCGTACAGTGTACATGGAACAGGAACAGCCAGTTTTTATTTGTGATGAAAACGTTGATTTTTTTAAATGATATATTGACTGCTCGACTGGAAATGCCCCAAACTTCTCTCCTTAAAGAAAGCCTGTTTCCGGGTATGAGACCTGTTTTTGCTCTAGTCAGTGTTTTTCCCGTTTGGTCCAGTGTGAGGCAGTGTGCTTTGGTTACTTGGTTACAGCCATCAGGTTTACAGAGGAAGAAGAGTTCGATCTACTGGTCTCAGGTCAGGTGAGTGGTGTATTCTAGTCAATTCAAAATTATCTTTAATATCATAACTCCTGTTCAGAGCAGTTAGTTTAGGTCTCCTGTGGGACTCTGTGTAGAAATGGGCTGTAAAAAAAACTGCTGCATTGCAATTAAAATGCTACAACGTTTCTAGAGAGTGAAATGTTTTGTGAGTCACATTGGAAGCAGTATGTGTCCATATGCACGTAATGACCCCAGTCCAGATCAGGGAGTGGTGATGGACTTTGTATTCTCAGTATCTCCGTCTGCAGGGGTTTCAGTGCACCAGGTAACACTGTCAAACTGTTTTCTGCATTTGTTAATACTTTTTAGTCAAGATCTTCGTTTAATTAATTGACATTAACTGGCAGGTAGCTGAGAAGAACACATTTCCCAAAAGTGCGTGGTCTTTCAGTTTTGTGTAGAAAGGAAAAGAAATATTGTTTCTACAGAATTTCGATCTATATACTCGATATAATGTGTGTTTGTGTGTGTGTCTGTGTATTCATGTATATCTCAGTAACATATTTAGAGGCTGTGTATATATATTTTTTAAACTCATCACATCAAGACTGATTATGGAGTTGTATTTTTTAGGGACAAGAGAAAATGACGCTCCCTGGAATGTCGGAGGCCAAAAACGCTCCGGGTGAAAAAATGGACAAGGACATCCCAGACTTTTGCACTGGTCCTTTAGATGGGTACAGGAAAAAGGCATCCTTCAGCTGGAAGGAAATGTTGAGGTTCATTGAGGGCGAGGAAATAATTGCTTTTAAGGTAACATGATACTTTTTGCTTTTTCATTCTATGTTTGAGCTCATGAAGCAGTTTGTTATATATACTCTATAGATATATAAGTAATCTACTAGTGCTGTGTAATGTACTATTATATAAAGTCTATTTATGAAGCAGAAGGCACATATAATATTCAGTTTAATATTCAATGTAACAGTATAATTTGAATAGGATGCAAACTATCCAGAGTGTCTGTTACTGCAACACAAGTTTGGTTTCGCATAGGAGGCAGTTAGGAGCACTGAAATTAATAATAATAATAATAATGTAATTGTATTATTGCTTATATTTATCAATATATTTTAATAGAAATGCTTCAATATAAAACATCATTGCTTATCTAAATATGAACACACACACACCATTTTAGTGCTGTCGGATTGAGCAGTGATGTTTTATATTGTAGAGTTGCAATTAAAATATATTACAAAGTATTGATAAATTTTAAACAATAATACAAACAAGTATGTGGGATGTGTTTTTTGGACACAAAGCACTATGAAGCCTGATGCTGTGTGATGCTGATTTAGCATAATATTCTGCTCATCAGTATGAATAGTTCCAGTGTTTTGCCCCAATGTCTTTCCTCTGTTACTCCTCTTTTTGAGCAGCAGCACGTTTTCCAGACACTGGAGAACGACCCACTTTTTGCAAGGCAGCCAGGTGAGGATATTCCCGTGGAGCAGAAGAAGGAACTCACTTTCCGCCGCTGCAAACAGTTGTTTAAGTACAACTTCATGACACGAGATGAAATGATGCAGAGCCCCTGGAAGGTGACCATCCTCAACGACTGTCTGGGCATGTACGACTGGTCCTTAGGTGCCAAGTTCTTCCTCAACACAGGGGTGAGCCAAGCACTACTCTGGAAGCTCTTCTAGTAACAATGTAATAATCCTCTAGTTAAAAAAGTAGCACTCAGAAGTCTGAGGAAGCCTCAGCTTCAGAAATTTTTGTTGATTCCAGAGGAAACTGCGTATGTTATGACTGCACATACACACAGAGACAAGAAAAGTATGATGTGTATATAAATACAATAAATCCATTTTTTTAAAAACCATATTGAAGAAAAACCCAATATGAAATACACTATGCTACATACACAAATGATGGGCTGTTAATCCTATGGATAAATAACTAATAGTTAAGTGAATTACTAATATCACAAATGGTGGTTTGGAGTATGTTATTGCATGTAGTAGTATATGAGTAATATTGACATAAGTAGTGATATTCGCATGGTAAGACTGTTGCACATAATAGGATACTGCACATAATGAAATGATTAAGCACTTATTTAGAAAACTTCACATTATACTACACATGGACTATTACACATAATATTAGCATTAGATTATCTGATTGTACTCAACATGTTCAGATATTCTGTTAATTAAATCCTGTTAACTGATATTCTTCACCTTTCAGAAGCAGACATTAATTGTGTAATGTATGAGTAGAACTAAGCCTTAATGTTGCTAAATGTATAAAATATAGCTAGTTATGGGTGACCGTGGATTGACTTAGCATGCTGAAATAGACATATTTCTGACACATTTTTATTACTTGATGTATTATATTTGTGTTTTATAATATAACAGCATTTTTTGTTACAGATGCTGTTTTTTCAAAATCTGCGTTGTATATGTAAATAAAAAATGAGCCATTTTGAGTTCTTTGATGACCGATTCATTTAATGTGTCGGCCTCTTCAGCCTATAGCTGGTAGCAGGTTGCACATTGAAGTGTTTCAGCCCCAACTCCTTTTTGAAGTGTAGCCAGTGAAGACATATACATGAAGATCATTAACATGCATCAGTCTTAAAAGCTTAGTAATAAAAACAGCCTGTTTAATTGTAAGACATAATAAGGAAATTTACTCATACTTTTCACACTGTATTGATTGTTATGTGCTCTCTTCCAGATGTTCGGTGGCACAGTGGCTAACTCTGGCTCTTCGAGGCACTTTAAGTTTGTGCAGGATATTGAGGATATGACGGTAAGTATCTTTCTTTTTGTATTCTCTTTGTCAGAGTTCTAGGCTGTAGCGAACACAGTTGTAGTTCAGGATCAGTTTGGGTCAAAAGACTCAAGTTCAGAATTCAGAGCCAGTGCAACCTCTGTCCTCACTGTAGTCATAGAAACAGCAGAGTGTCTCTAAATAACCTCTTCAGGGTTTGTCTGTTACTGCACCTGTGGGAGTGTGTTCCTCTGAAGTCCAGATTGCATGAAAGTTATTCGACAGGTCTATGTGGTTTATTCCTTTCTGTTTTAAGTTATATGTAGAGGTTCAGGACTGTTGATATGTACTCAGCAGGTTATAGTAGCTTGCATAAGTAGTTAACCCTCTTGACCATTTGCTGGATTATAAAAAAAAGATTTATGCACAATTTTCCTCATATATTTTCAAACTTTAAAAAATAAATTAAAAAAACTGAAGTAACTGAACTTCAGGTTTATATAAATGACTGTCACAAATGAAACAAAGGCAACAACATAATTAGGTTCTACTTGTGAGTTTGTAAGGGCCAATTTCTTCATTGTAAAATCACTGCAAAAATAAAGAGACATTCTGCTGATGTGAGCAACAAAATCACTAAAATGCACTGAAAGGCAGGAAATGACTATAAAAACGATCAAATAATTAAAATGTTCTATTAAGGACTGTTGGATCTTTATAGTACATTTAAATCATCACAGCTCCCAGACCCCAACAAGAATAGACTGTCCTTCAAAACTAAGCAAACACAAAAAAAAGATAGACGCAGTTGAGATGTAGGAGGTTTTACGGTCAGATGAGGCCACGATAGAACCTTTGGCAAGAGTTCAAAGATTTATTTGTGGCATAAAACAAACACTGCCCATTCCTTAAGAATACTTGAATATATTTGCAAGCCACTGTATCCTATTTGTTTTTGATTCACAAGCTGTATGCAGTAACTTTACTGTTAAGCAATTCAAGCTGCATTTGTTGTTGTGTATTTTAGACCTTTGGATGCTTTGCATTGACTGAACTAAGCCATGGCAGCAACACGAGGGCCATGAGGACCACAGCCAATTATGACCCCAAGACCCAGGTTCATATTACTCACAACAACACTCAGATACAAGAGCTAGAGAATTGCCTAGCCATGTTTGAGTCTAGCACAACATGAGGTTTACATTTTATTAGTTAATTTGCCACATAACGTTTTTATTTATTATACTTGCTTTTTACCATGCTCCTCTTCCTGTTCTTTCCCTCTGTTCCTCCTTCCTTGCTTTCTCAATCTCTCTTTCTAATTCTCTTTCTCTCTTTCTCATACCCCTCATCTCCAATACTTCATTTCCTGTAGGAGTTTATTATAAACTCTCCAGACTTTGAAGCAGCAAAGTTCTGGGTGGGGAACCTGGGAAAAACTGCCACACATTCTGTTGTGTTCGCCCAGCTTTACACACCTGATGGACTCTGCCGTGGTCTGCACTCTTTTGTGGTTCAGGTACAGCATTTTTCCCAATTTCAATTTTCTTCTGTAATTTATTCTTCCAATTCATTAATGGGATTAACATGAATCAGTAAAACAGCTAGTTAGGTTGTCTAATTCTCAGAAGCACCACTTCTTTTAGGAGAAGCAGGTCTTGTTACAGGCTTTGAAGAAAGGCTGATTGGACGTTGTCCTTGTTATCTCTAATGTAATTACATTGTTTCGATGTTGCAGGTCCGGGATCCCAAGACATTGTTGGCAATGCCGGGGGTGATGGTTGGGGACATGGGCAAAAAACTGGGCCAAAATGGACTGGACAATGGGTGTGTAAGCATGACTGTACAGCTGTTTTGTCCTGTATGTCAGTTTTCTCATTGGAACTGAAGGCCCCGATACTACTAATAAGCCACTAGGTGGCAGTGGGTATGAGGAAAAAGACATTCCATTTAAACTCTATTTAAATGTTTATTCTCAGATTTGTAGTCAGCATGGAGTTTGTGTTTGAGGCTGCTTACTATTTGGATGGTTTTGTGCACCAGTTTTGCAGTATTTCACAATGTCCGGATCCCTCGGGAAAATCTGCTCAATAAAACGGGAGATGTGACGCCTGATGGACGATATGTGACTCCTTTTAAGGTCAGCATAATCCTGTTGTCTGTTAAATCTACCCAGTGCTGTGCTCTCCGCCTTTCAAACAATATAATATGGGTATGATATCAAAAGGTGAGAGACTTTAATGCAATAATGCAATGCAGAAATGTATACCTTACAGTTATTTCTATATGGGGTGTTCTCTGACAGTATAAATTACTCATTACCATGCAGATGTGCATGGAATGTAACATTTACACAGGATTTTGTCAGCAGTGGTTAGAGCCACTGAGAAAAACCAAGAGCCTCCACTGTGGATGTGCATGGACGAATTTCCCACATTTCCTTTTCAAATAAACAGCACAGTGGATGTAAAGCAGTTGGCTGAGGTGACTGATGGAAACCCATGAAGAGGACTTTAGTAAAAACAAACAGAAGGTGTTAGCCCAGATGCTGGACCAGAAGTAATGGCTAGGCAAACAGAGGGAGTTTAGTTTGTTTGAAGTGTCACGCAAGGTAACTTTTCTCTTTCTTGACAGGATCCTAATAAGCGTTTTGGGGCCTCTCTGGGTGCGCTGTCAGGAGGCCGAGTGTCCATCACAATAATGGCTGTGGTGAATTTGAAGTTGGCCTTGACTATCGCTATACGGTTTTCTGCCACGAGGCGTCAGTTTGGGCCCACAGAGGATGAGGAGGTCCCAGTACTGGAGTACCAGCTGCAGGTCCCCTTGTATTTCATTCTCATATAAAAGTAGATAAGAGATCCATTAGCTGGCCAGTGTATCATTTAAGATTAGCTGATTCCTTAATTGTTCTGTTCTGTAGAATTACACAGCTGATAGGTTTTAGATATTTAAGGGTTTTGTTAAGGATGTTTTCTTTTATGTAAATGAATTGTAATATTTAATCACAGAAAGCTTCTCAAAAGATCATTTTGACCTATGAAAACGTTTTATCCTATCTCTATCAGTTTTAACCCAGTTAGCATGCTCATTTTTAGCTCATACTGCCGTGTGTCTAGAAAGTATCAGTGCTTAGGCTTTGACCCCTATCTCTGTAAAACTGCACAGCTGTAAAACTCCCTGTAAAGCTTTCACTAGGTCTATTGTGACAACAGCTACACAAATAAACTGGACCTAAATTTAGGGGAACAAGTAGTTTGTTTGGGGTCAGGAATTCCAAGAAGAAAGAAAAAGGGGTCTCAGCAGCATTCTGATAGTTTTATGGACTGTTATTTGTTTTTCAAGATGAAAGTTGTTTTAGTTGACCTTGAGAGTCTATAAAGTTGTTTGTTGTTCACTTTATTTCTCTCTGTTGCAGCAATGGCGCCTTATTCCATACCTAGCAGCCGTTTATTTGCTGGATTTCTACTCCAAATCCTTCTACAGTAACTTTGTGGAGTTTCAGATTGGGCTCTTCATGAAGGACAGCAGTGACAGACAGGTACGGGAACAAGGCAAGGAACCATAACCTAATAAGATTAACTCAGTAAGAACTAATTTCCGTGTGTGTGTGTGTATTTATGTGTGTGTGTGTGTGTGTGTATTTGTGTGTGTATTTGTGTGTGTATTTGTGTGTGTATTTGTGTGTGTATTTGTGTGTGTATTTGTGTGTGTGTGTGTGTGTGTGTGTGCTTTCTGTTTCTTAAGGCTGAGTTAGGTAGAGAGATCCATGCTTTGTCATGCTCCAGTAAGCCTCTAGGTTCATGGACGGCCCAGAGAGGAATTCAGGAGTGTCGTGAGGCTTGTGGAGGACACGGATACCTGGCCAGTGAGTTCTACTCCTGATCCCGCTGTTCTTTCATTCTCTAAAAACACTAACTGAGTGTGTAACCAGTCTTTCATTCCATTTGGACAAAAACACCAGTCATATTGTTTGTGTAATAATGGTGAACTCTTATGGTTCACTAATGGTTCCTCTTCTCTTCATTCTATAGTGAACCGTCTCGGAGACATCCGTGATGACAACGACCCAAACTGCACATATGAGGGGGATAACAATGTCCTGCTGCAACAGACCAGCAACTATCTGCTTAGCTTGCTGCAACACAAACAGCAGGGTCTGGTTTTTTTTGTTGTTTTTTTTTTTATTATTTATGCCCAGTTTTATCCTTGGTCCTTGCTAGTTAAACCAGGGGTGGTCTAGTCCTCTAGCCCTGGAGGGCCGTGGTCCAGCACGTTTTGGTGATTTCCCTGCTCAGAAACACCTGGTTCACCTCATCAGTTAATTGTCAGATTTAGTGATTGTGTTTGAGGAGGAGAAACATCAAACTGTGCTGGACACTGGCCGTCCAGGACCAGAGCTTGACACCCCTCAGCTGAAGATGGCTGAAAGCTACCATGTGTTTCCTTTGAATCTTTTCCAATGGCCGCTAATACAACCTTCGGGCATTCCAACACACCTGGAGGAGAGCACTAACTGTTAATTCTGTTACATTAGCAAACACTTTTGATTACTTGTATCATGCTGAGGAAAAGGAGGAGAGGGATACATCACTCAGACAGAGTCCGTTATGATCTCTTGGACTTCTTGCCAGAGACGACTATGTGGTCCATCGGGATCCATTTCGCGAAATCCTGAGGGCCAGTTCTTAATTAATGGCACCATTCTGGAGCTGCACTTGGGGTGGGATTTATGAGCAACTTTGAAAAATTAATACGTCAGTAGAAAATATACAAACGTTTTGTTTTTCATAATTTAAACGCACAAGCAGATTTCTTTAACATTAAAATTTGCACCAAAGAGAAAAAAATCCAGGTTTTACAGACTTTTTAAAACGCATACATTAACACTAAAACAGCCCTTCATAATAGACCTCATGGTTTCAAATAGTCTGTTTGCTTTTTATTAATGCTCCAAGCTCTGATCTGAAGCAGAGCTTCTTTACTCCTCCACATACACCACATCTGCAGAGCAAAAATAACTGACATTATGACTTCCTCTTTAATTTTTTGCGGAAAGGATTAAGTATGTCACATTTATATCCTAATTGGTGTGAAAAGATCTGAACTAAGAACTATGCCTTAAACTAACAATAAAAATTAGGGCTAGTTTGTCCAGCACATGACACAAATACTCCATCAGATTGAGATCTGGGGAATTTGGAGATTAGTTTGGCTGCTCTGTACTCGGTCCCACACACAGAAAGATGTTCTTACACCATTCTGTCATAGCCAGCATAAACTTAGGCATCATTTTGTGCTACTTTAACTCCTCCATGTAGTTGAATCAGAAGGGCTAGCCTTCTCTCCCAATGTGCATCGCTGTATCTTGGGCATTCATGTCCCTTTTGCTGGTTCACCAGTCATTCTTTCTTGGACCACTTTTATTAGGTACTAAGCACTTCATACTGGGAATACAGTACCTCACAAAACCTGCCGTTTTGGAGATGCTCTCACCCAGTCATCTAACCATCGCAATTTAGCACTCAGATCCTTACGTAATCCTTACATAACTGGTATTCACTTTACATGTTGGGGCTGCTCATTATGTCTAGGCTGTTTTGCCAAAGACATTGTATTTAGGTTGACCCATTTCTTTGGGTTCTGACTCATTAATGTGCTTCTCAGCTATGTCTGTCTGTTTCTAGGTAAAGGGAGGATAGAATCTCCTTTGGAGACTGTGAACTTTCTGGATAACTGGACCAAGATTCTGGAGAATAGATTCTCAGCTGCTTCAGTGCAGGAGTGCATGAACTCAGCAGGTACAACTTTCACATTTGATGAAGGGCCCACTTTTCACGGAAAGTCTCTTCACTTCTGAATGTCTCTTCAGTTCCACATGAAACGTATCACTAAGCAAAGTATCCCATGCAAAGTCATTTAAGTTGGTGTTTTAGAGATGATCACAATAAGCTGATCTATGTGTTTAACCAGAGGATAAAAGATTTTATTCCCTGCTATTCTGTATTTAATTTTCCTAATAAATAACAACTATGGGTGGGAGGGCAACCTTGGTATGTCTTAGAAACCCTAGAGAAGTTTTCCTTGGCAAAACAGAACCATTTAAAATGCAGACGGTGTCATGTTGCATGTGTGTTTCACTCTAATAAGTTTGCTCCTCTGTGCTGGAGACGCCTGTAAAGGGAGAGGTGCTCGTCTTGGGCTTGGCCTCTGCAGCACATCTGCTCTACATCTGTGCCCCTTTGCTGACTTCATTCTTCAGCTTGTGACTTAACTGGCTGTTGCTGTGTGACTGGGGTCAGGAAAGCTTCATTTTAATTGGAAGGGGAGACAGAAACACAAATTCAGTCACGCTCCGTCACCCAACTTATAACCTGAACAACGGATCAAGAGAATGTTTTTAACAAAGTAATGAATTTAACAACACAACACGTTACCAAAAGGGGGAGTATTTCAGAATAAAACAAAACCTCATAACTCTAAAATGGTCAAAATGTCAAAGGTATATTAACATAATGTGTGTTATTTACAGTAATTTTGAACCTTACCATGTGATCGTTCCTTAATTTTCACACAGTGAAGAGAGAAACTGGTGTTCAAAGGAAGAAAGAAAACAAGTTATCTGTTGTTTACGATATGTAGTGATGAAGCTATTTGAAACTAGCTGTTTTGAGTATGAGGCCGTATATTTTACTCCTACCAGATTTCACTGCTGTAAATTTAGTGGTATCAGTACAGCAGTGTTATTACCACATGCTCAACCAAGCCGTGACACGGGCGTGTGACATCACCTACCAACACAGACTGCCCGTTAGGTGACCAAAATATTGCCTTTGGCCAGTATTGCAAACCCTGGGGTCTCATTATCTTCCAAATGTTTAAACCAAACTTGCTCACTTCCTTTCTGTGACTTTTGCAGGATCTTTTTAAGTGTGATTTTGGCCATTTCAAGTGTATCCTGATGCTCTGATGAATCATCAGAATTTTTGGACATTCACATTTGATTCAGCTGACCACCTGTCCCCCCAGCTGTTTCCAGCATTATCATAAATACCTACCCAAGATACATCATCAGTGTCTCTTATTTTGCTGGTATTGATTATCCAGAAACATTAAAGCAGTTATTAAAGTCTGACCATATCTGCTTACTCATCACACCTGTGTCTGGCAGTGAAGGTTATGGTTTTAATGCTGATTATGTGATGTTGTGCACTTTGTTAATATCATCATATTTTGTCTCAAGTGCCTCTGGCAGCATATAAGTGGCTGGTGTGTTTCCTGCTGGGAGAGAGTCAGAAGAAGTTGAGCCAGCAGAAGGCTTTGGGACAAGGAGACTTTGAGGCTCGCAATAACAGCCAGGTACACCTGCTCTCTGTACTCTGTACATTTGGAGTAGCCTCTTGATAATTGATGCAAAACCTCTTAAATAAACACAGAATATTATTCTGTGGAATGTTACCCTGTGTCTTGAGGAACTGAGGATGAAAGTCGCTCATAAACAAACTGTGCAGAAAATCAAATGATCTAGGACCATGGATCTTTTTTTTTTCTTCCTTATATATTAAAAATAGATGTTCTAGGTCTTGTTTCTGTACAAATGATAAAACAACAACCACACGTTTTTTTTTAACATGTTTATTTTCATGCCATGTTGGGATTTTGTTGTCAGGCATGGATCTCCACTTCAACAGCATACAACAGTACAAGCAATAAATGTGATTGTGTGAACTGTCAAGTGATTCTGAGACGTGTAATGCATTCCACTATGCATTCGACTTCTACAAAAGTCTTTCATTTTGGCTTTTGAATTGTAAATGTATGCAAAATGTGTGTTTCTAACAAAGGCGTTTACAAGAAACCCTTTTAATTGTGAGTCTTGAAGACATCCTAAATGGCCTATCATGTATGTAAAATTTCTTCTAAATCTTTTGATGCTTAGATTAAAGGTCCTACAGCAGGCCTCTAGTCTACTGAGGGACATTTACAGACTCAGAACTGATGTGTCCAGGTTTTCTGGGCGTTACTGTATCGTTCACACTTCACCAATTTAACTCCCCCAGTTACCATAATAGAATGCCTAGAACTGCTTGTCATCGTAGCACATATGGAGATGATGCAGAAAGGGTGTATACTCTGTGTTTTGAGGGTCTTGGAATGACATGCAAGGGGCTATGTGATATAATAGCAGGGGCTTAGAGAGGTGGCAGCTGTCCAGCTCCACCCAAAATGTGCCGCACTCCACCCTCCTCCTCCTCTCTGCTTGACTTCAGTTTGTTTTTAAGTGTCAGACTCTCTCCAAAACAACATGTCCGGCCAAGTGACCTCAAACGTGGACTATGTCGGAGACGATGGGGTTGGTTAAAAAAGCTGAAAGGAAAATAAAACAGATTAATAATCCTCCATTTATTCTTCTCAAAGGGCAGACCTTTGTGGGGGGGTGTGTTGTTTTATATAACCTTAACGGAATACTATGCTGTTTTGTAACCTAATCTTTATTTTCACACATATAGTATGTATTGAAATACCTCACATTTATTTCTCTGTTTTTCCTTTTCTCTAAAAAAAACAAAAAACTGATCAGTACAGAGTAATGAATGTGTGGTATTCCAACATAGAATCTAGTGGCAAGCTGCTTTGGTTCGTAGTCTTTATTAAACATGGGTCACCAATCTTATCCATAGAGGTCCAGTGTGAAAATAGCTTTTTGTTCCACTCTAGCAGAAGAGCACCTGATTCTGTTTGTTTAATCAGTTTGTCTCGTTCTCCAATCAGCTCTGGAGCTGTGCTCTTGCTTGATTATTATGAAAACTTGTCGCCACACTGGCCTGTTCCCCGATGTCTTCCTTTTTTTCATACAAAACTGCTGTGATGTGGAGATTACTGTTTATGGTAAATGGCCAGTCAGATGCAGCAGATAAGAATACTCCATTAATATAAAAGTGACACACTGTTTGACTCCACTACAGAGGGGGCAGACAGAGAATTCCTATATTACTAAACTGACCTCAACTTTTACCCTGCCAGTGAACAAACACTTATTACAAATCTTATTTGTGTTTTCCTCTTGTGTCGTAATAAACTTACTGGGTGTATACTCTGTGTTTTGAGGGTCTTGGAATGACTTGCAAGGGGCTATGTGATATAATAGCAGGGGCTTGAAGAGGTGGCAGCTGTCCAGCTCCACCCAAATTGTGCCGCACTCCACCCTCCTCCTCTCTGCTTGACTTCTCTAAACAAACAAAAAAACTGACCAGTACAGAGTAATGAATGTGTGGCATTCCAACACAGAATCTAGAGGCAAGCTGTAGTCTTTATTAAACATGGGTCACCAATCTTTATCCTTAGAGGTCCAGTGTGAAAATGGCTTTTTGTTCCACTCTAGCAGAAGAGCACCTGATTCTGTTTGTTTAACCAGTTTGTCTTGTTCTCCAATCAGCTCTGATTTAACATTAAACTCCGGGTGTGTGTATATGAAGCTTTGCAGTGTGTTCAGGACATAATAAAAACGATTTGCTTTTCTCTCTGTTTAGGTGTATTATTGTCGCTCATTGGCGATAGCCTACATCGAGCACACGGTTTTGCAGCGTTTTCATGACCTGGCAGAAAATGAGGAAACTCCAGCGGCTCTGAGACCAGTTCTGATGAGGCTTTGTGCTCTTTATGGCCTCTGGACTCTCACCAATCACATGGCCATCCTCTACCAGGGTAAGACTTTTCAGATAGGATTTTTAATTTTTCTTTTCATACAGAGTCATTCATTCATCAGTACTCTGCTTTGTTTTATTAGGAGGTTATTTCTGTGGTAAGGAGCCGGCAGACTTCATCCAGAACGCTATTCTCACTCTCTGTGGTCAGGTCAGAATTCTCTCAGCTTGAAACACACATGCATGTGATAAAAGAGAAAATCAGCAAATGTGTTAGCGACCATCAGAGTAAGGAAGGTGTTTGACCCCTTCTGTCCCCAGCTGAAAGACGATGCTGTGGCTTTGGTCGACGTGATCGCACCACCTGACTTTATTGTGAACTCACCCATTGGCAAAGCTGATGGTGAGGTAAGAGACCTGCTGTTGCTCAACACTCAGCTGAAAAAACAAACGTGCACAGCCCTGTTCACACACACAGCCGACCTGCTCTCTGTTGTGAAAGCAGGAGAAACTTTTTAAGCAAAGAAAAAAAATTTTATCTGCAAAAAGAGTCACCGAGTTCTTTCAAAATCAAATTTGGGAGTACTCTCTATAAATCAAGAATTAATATTCTCACAGAAAGACATTCATTGTTTTGATTTAATACTTTAATTTAATACTACTTTGGGTTTATTGTGCTTCTAAGTGGAATAAAGGAAAAAACAGGTTTGCAGTCATTCAGGACTGTTTTCCATGGTTCTTACCTTGAACTGTAAGACTCCTCGGCTGCTCACCACTATGACTGTTTAGACGCAGTTATCATTGCCAAAAGCTATTTTCTGTGGCCCATTAATGCTGTTTTCCTTTCAGTTTTCTTAACAAAATGCAGAAATATTTTTGCCCTTGTACATCATTTCCTAGGCTCATGAAGTTGATTAAAAAATAAAAATAATGTTTTAAAGGGCACAGCATTCGACACAGAGTGCCTATAATTGCACACTGTTTACAGAACAAACATACAATGTCACTGTAAAAATCAGCATCACCTATTAAATTTATAACAGCCATTGCTTAAGTCCTCTGAAGGAGTCCTTGTGTATCAACATTGTCACATATTGCTAAACCACTACAGCCTGAAGCTGAGTTACTACTAAACTATGTCCATTTAGGAGCTTGTTCGATGAGCCATAACAATCCAAGTCCAAGTCATACTGGCAACTCATCTGAACATGTTTTCCCAACGGCGTTGATGCATCGTCTGTCAGGCCATACATTTATGAGTGAAGGAAGACAGAGAGTTCTTTTATTTAAAAGTCTGAATAGAGAGATCCAGACGTTTAACAAAACAGTCTCTCTCTCTCTCTCTCTCTCTCTCTCTCACACACAGACACAGCCCTTTTTACTAATTCCACTGGTAAGTCACACACACACACACACACACACACACACACACACTTGAGACTTGTTTATGGACGAGTCAGTATTTACAGGAAAGTTACTCTTCATTCTGGCACTGGCTCCTTTCTCTGACTCCACTCCTCAAGTTCCTGTAAAGAGGATTTCTGACTTGTGAAACATCACTCAGGATTGTTTGATAGAGGCCTGCTGCTTAGGACCACTGAGACAGTACTCATGTAAACTTCGTCAGGGTAGAGATATAAAGAGTTTGTTTTAAACATATCAAGTGTTTTTGGGTAGATATTTTAAGCTCATTTTGGAGGCATTTCATTAAAAGCGTGTGTGTGTGTGTGTCTGTGTCTGTGTCTGTGTCTGTGTCTGTGTCTGTGTCTGTGTCTGTGTCTGTGTGGGTCTGTGTGTTTTCAGCTCTACAAGAACTTATGGGCCACGGTCATACAAGGCAAGAATGTCCTGGAACGTCCATCTTGGTGGGCCGAGTTCTGTTCCGACAAACCTGAAGTGGGATCTCTCCGAGCCAAGCTGTAAAGTTCTGAGTGTATTGATGTTGCCCATTGACCAGGAGACGTGTCTTCATGAAACATGTGACTTGGTGACAAAACACAGGCTATCAGGGGAAAAAGGGAAAAATGTATAGTTTATATTAGTTTCATTTTTGTAGATTGGAATCAAGAAAGCATTAAAGGGGATATTGATTATAAGCTAAGACTTTATAACAAAAATCTGATGGCAGTGTAACTTTTAAGCCATGTGAACTGTTGCTATCATGGCATGATTAGGGTCATAAAGATTAGGGTCAAGTTTGCAGAGGCCTTGATTGCACAGACCGCCAAAGAGAAATGACAACTTATAAGCCTTATAATAAAACTCATATATAAATACATATGATATAGTATTATGTGTATTTACTCATACTGTTAATTATATTAATTTAAGTGTTTTAAGATCTACTGTGATCACATCTACTGTAATGTTGCAGTAGTCATAACTGTTGCTTTAACAGATTGTAATAACAATGAGCACTTTTTAAAATAAATGGCCCAAAAAAGTAAATGTACAAAAATCTGATTTTTGTCATCTATGGAGATTGTGGCTACTAAGATTGCACCTAAATCAACAATTTATAGGATCATCAAGAACTTCAAAGAAAGAGGTCCAAT
>JBBJLR010000013.1:10250270-10268955 GCA_037577145.1 Brachypetersius gabonensis | reverse complement strand
CTAAAAGCAGTTTAGCACCAAACTTTGTGAAAACTAATATTTGTGTCATTCTCAAAACTTTTGGCCACGACTGTACTCTATCATGGAGTGCCTAATTGTTATTGTATTAATGGGAGTTGTTTTGGTTTGGACTTGCATACATTGGACCTTCTGATTGTTATCAAATTATGTTGCGATAAGAACATTAAGGAACATTTTCTAAAGTTCAGATTGAGATATGTTAGTTGTGCCTCCTACCTTGCAATTTGATTTTCAAGTTTAGAATACTTAACTTTGTGTGCTATTCTGCTAGATTGTTTATTGTTGCAGTGAAATCTTATCCAGCACCTGACTAAAGGCATTGCAATAGTCTGTTTGGTATTTCCTGGGCTTGCCAAAAGCTTTGCGGTGTTCATACCAGTAAATATAGTGCATTTCTCAGCAGGGAGTTTTCATTTGATAGTGTAAAGCTGTTCCGTGGCCTTTTAACAGGACACAGGTGGGGCATTCTCAGAGAAACATATGGGATAAATTCCTGTGGTTTTGCTGGTGTAGAAACTTGCTGCCAGTGATTTTTATTTTATTGATGTTTTATGCAGGTCTGCTATCTTAGGCCTAAACGTATATATGGGTTTTCATACTGAAAAAAATGTATTTTTATCTGACCATTTCCAGCCTCTTTAAGCTATAGCACTAAGACTGTTTTGTTACTGTACCTTTAACACCTTTACCACTGTGCATGTTTACAGACACACAGAGCATTAAAACCATAACAGGTGACCCGAATAACAATGGTTATCTCATTGAAATGGCACCCTGTCAAAATGAGTGAGCAGAAGCATCTGAGCAGCTTTGACAAGGGCTACATTTTAATGCCTAAGTAGAGCATCACCAAAACAGCAGGTCTTGAAGGGAGTGTTCATGTAATGCAGTGGTTACTATGTATCAAAGTAGGACAACCAGTGGCACCCACAGCATATTTAGATCACTTAACAAATTAAAGGCTTTGCAGCTTGGTGCCAGATACCCTAGCACACCTTCAGAGATCTTGTAGAGGCCATGCATTAATAGTTGATTAGGTAGAATGAGGTATAATGTATGTATACATACATACATACAAACTGTATTGAGACACCTGTTTACAGGGTTTGGGCTTGATTCTCTAATTCCAGATCTTTATGCTTCAGCACTTCAGACTTAATGCTCAAAAACACTTTAGACAATGCCATACTTTCCCAGTTTGGGGCAGAACCTTTTCTATTCCAGCATGACTGTACCCCACGTTTATCTAAGAGCAGGTGTTCCGTTTGTGTTGCTTTGTTCGGCAACGTTTTGGTCTTTATCATTAAGTTTTTGCTCTCATTTTTGGTCAGTTGTTCAATTACTACAGTACAGTGTTCAAGTACAGTATATTTGTCATTTTCCGTTTTCTGTGAAAATGACCTATTGATCCTGGAGGAAATTGCTTATGTACTGACAACACAGGCACAGAGAGAGACGAGACAAAGACAAACAAAAATACTGTAAATAAAATAAAATAAGTCTAAATAAAATCTGACCAATTAAAAATCTGTGGAAAGAAAGCAACCACAAATGAACAGACTATGCTACATACAGAAATGCTTTGTATATCTGTCTATCGATAAGCAATTGAGTGGAAAACTATTGACACAAGCAGTGTTTTGGAATAATTTCAGTAGTAGTAAAGAACTATTGATAATATTAAGTAATGAAAGTTTTGATGAAGTAGTAATGTTGCACAAAGGATATTGCAAGTAATTACGTGATTTAGCACCATTTAGAGAACGATAATATTGCACATAAGGTTTTAGCACCTGGTGAATACATTACACAGTATTGTACATAGACTGTTGCACATCTTAGCAAAAATAATGCACCCATAATAAAACCCATAATCAATATCCAGAAAGTTATTGGCTTGTGTTTCGACTTACACCAAAATTTGGGTTCCATCACTGTCCTAGGAACGGTTCTCCGTCGTGATTTGAGGACCCCCTGTATTTATATAAATAATGTAAGTATGTATGTATGCGCTTGTGTGTATATATACAAACTGACAAGACCATTTTAGATACTGAACTACCATCCGATATCTATTTTTAGCTCCTTTGTAGTTTACCATTACAGACTGTAATCCATCTGTTTCTCTGCTTCATGCTTACACTGTTCTCAAAATAGATTGTCTCCAGATTTATTAGGGTTCTAGGTTCTCTCGTTTGGACTCTTTAGTTAACCCCAAAGGTTTTCTGTGAGTTTTAGGTCTGGGGACTGTGTCTGTATCTTGATTCTGTGGTCAGTAATTCTTGTAATGGATGATTCATTCATGACCCAGTTTTAGTTTTTCATTTGAAGGCAAAGAATGTTGCAACAAGTTCTATTTTCCTTCATATGGTCCATTAAAGAAGCAACAGATGTATATCATCACCCTTGCCATTTCCTTTTCCCGTCTTTATATTTGTTTGGTCTTCCTCTATGGTTCCACCTTTATTCATTTTTCCCATTTCTCCTCCTATTATCTTGTGGCATCTCCCCTACTCCATATGTTTGTGTGTCTACATTCCACACATTCATTTGCGAGCTCTAAAGATGGCCCTGGACAACAGAGTTTGCTTGACTGCCAAGCATGTGTTTTTGTTTCAGGCAGAGTTCAGCTGAATGAACACCCTTGCCCACAAAGACATACACACATGGACCTGTGGATGGCCACTTTTGGGGAAAGCTTCTTTGGGAAGCCCCTCATTTTACTGAGAGAGTCAACTTTAGAATGACGGTGCCAAACATTTGTAAGATGTGTCAAAAAGGGTTCTTTAATTCTTTAAGAACATTTCAGCATGTGGTTGAAAGGCCAAACTGAAACCACTCAAAAGGGAACCAATGATGAATTTTTTTTAGGCTTATTTTGAAAGTGTAGTGCTGTGAATCATTGTATAGGAGACCGGCATTGTGTGTGTATGAGCCCATTTAATGAAACCATGGTTGTGTGCTGGTCAGGTGTAAAAAAAAAAAAAAAAAAAAAAATTCTAGTCAATACATTGTTTACTATATTCAAGTAATCAAGATTTTGTTTGGTTCATGTGTCAGAACTAACACATCTGTACTCACTTTTATGTGTGTCCTATTTGCCTCTGCTATCATCGTCTTGTAGTCAGCCAAAGCCAAACCAAGCAGGACTGCTTTGTTGAGTCAGCATATGCTTTGTTGGCTTCATCATCCAATTGCATGCTTACTGTACATCATGATGTCTGGAAACCTCAGTGCCTCAAAGACCGCCAGTCATCTGTTCCACTGCCATTACTCTTCTTCTAATGCTTTCAAGTGCTTTACAGTTAGAGAGATCACAGATTTCCTCCCAGTCTAAATGTGGATTGCAGCTTGCTTTGACTTCACTGGTATGCTGAAATAAGTACAAAGCAGCATTTGGCATTGATTTCATTCCAACATAGATGAGATTTCCCAATACATTTTGTGTATTCTTGTGAAAATGTATGGACTGTGCTGTGGGGGGTTCGGGGAATGGGATCCACCACAAACCATGTCTTAATTTTTAGAACTACATCCAAACACCACCATTACAAAAAAAAAGCGCCAAAATTGTAGGTTGGTTTTGAAACTGCGGATACTGATTATGAGTCTGTAATGTAGCTCTAATGTTCTACATAATGTTACATTTTGGAACACATTCCATGAGAATAGCCTACAGTTATCATGGGTGTGGATGTATGCGATTATGTATATATTCTGAGAAAAATGTCCCTATATGTTTCATTTAACTCCGGACAACAAATTTGTTTTTTGTCTTTGTTATGGTCACGTATAGACCTCTTGGAGGGAGAAGTCAAGAGTTTCATATGGCTCTCATTTCAGATGATGAGCGCACAGTGAAGTTGAGAAACACAGGTTCAGTTGTAACTGATGTTAAGGTACTACATTTAGACAATGAGAGGCAGACAAAAAAAAAATATCACTGATCCTTTTCTATAAAAATGAAAGGCTTTGGCTGCTTGCAGATTGACTCACACAGCAGGCAGCAATGAGGACTGTTCACACTAGATTTAGTTACATTTGAAAGAAAGTGAGTTCTTGTCATTAGAATTCATGGCACACTGACTCTCTGGTAATGTTTCCAGTTACTTGTCTTATAGAATTACAGTTGTGGACTAAAATGTCCATAAAGCTGCTTTGTGATATTGTCTGATATAAAAAGCCCTATATAATCAAAACTAGTGAACTAGGTGTGAGAGTGAATGACGTGATGTTCAGGAATTCTGCCTTTATTGGAATGAACCAAATGACATAGCTGTAAACATTTTGACTCTATACAGAAACATTTGCTTACATCCGTTATAAAAGTAGATATCAAATATCAAATCAGAGTTATAAAGTGAACAGCAATAGAATGTATCGGTCACATTTTATACACCAGCGTGCTAATGCAGAGCATTTCTAACCCCCCACCCCCCTGGTTCTATTCGGTTTGATTATTTATTTCTTTATTTACTAATAGAAACCCAATACCTGTCAAGGTGTCATATCTTTATTTCAGTTCATTGTTACGCAATTGTGAGTCATCCTGACCACTGAAACGTGCTCCCTCTGTGCTTCACAGTGCTCTGTGGAATGTTTTTTGTCACAAATCACCAGCAATGTCAATATAAAGCAATACAGTACTGTAACCTCCCATGTTCACCATGAACTAAATGATACAAAAAATGGGCATCTCCTTCCAGAGATGTACAGTACTTTGTGACACGCAATCACTGTCTTTTAAGACCTGTCGATGCAGTCTCATTATGAGGCTGGCTTCAAAAGACAGCAGGGGGAATTCCTCAATCCGTCTGACAGGTTCCATAGTGTTATATGGTAAGCTGATAGAAAATAAACCCTATAATGCTTCAGCCATTATTGGCTATGGTTGTCAGTAAGGTGTCTCTTTCCACAGCCCCTTGTTTGTCCCTGCACTCTGACAGCAGATTGAACGCTGAGCAGCATGATGGCATCACTGCATGATGACGTCAGGCTCAATGTTGAAGAGCAGGTCGTCGTTGCCACGGCGAACCTCCAGCAGCAGGGCAGTGTCTTCCGTTAATGCATCCTTCAGGTCACTGGTGCTCATTAGCGGCTGGCCGTTTAGCTTCACGATGATGTCTCCATCCTTAATACCCCCTCTGAAGTTCACATCGAGGAACGTGTGTTATTGCAGTCACCTTATTTCACTTTTGGTAACGAACATGCTTAGGCTAGGACTTTTTAACCAAGCCTATATCTGCCCCATCTGTGTCTCATTTTCAGTTAATTAGTTCCACAATAACCACCACAAACTCTTCCCTCTGGAAACTCATCCCATCTCTGAGAGAACACGTTTTACAGCTTCGTTTACAAATACCTGACCGAGCACAAAATATTTAGCATAAACAATTTCCGTCATAAATGAGCTTCCCCCTCTTATTCTGTTTTCCCTTTCCAGCTTGGTTCAGTAATCAACTTAATGCTACAGATGGGGAGTATTCCATTCAAATCTACAGTAATCTATGCACTGAAACAAATCATTGATGTTTTAAGCCATCTGCATTTACTGAAACCTGGAAACTGAATCTATTTAGATGAAAGTGATCATGTTGAGTTTATTCATTCCACTAAAATTAAACAACCATCAACTTTGGAGGGAGGAGAAGAGCATGTGCACTCAGTTCTATTGTCTTAACTGAAAGCTTTTAATTTTAATGTTGATTTTTTTTGGTGTGTTTTATTTCCCCTTACTAAATGTGACATTTTGTTTATCCATTTAAACACTGTATCCTTTGTGATCTGCACTGAGACGCAGAACTAGGCTCATATTCATAGTGATGGTGAATGAAGAACTGTGAAGAACTAACATGGCTGATGTGTGTAGCAGAACTATAAAAAATAAGAGTGAAATTACATGAATAAATGGTGACTGGAATAGTCTCTGTATTGAAAGATAGTCTATAATGCCTGATTCAAAGTCATTAATTCAGGTTGACAGTCTATTAGAGGACACAAACATACAAACACACACCTAGGGGCAATTTAACATCTCCTTCTACGTGTTTTTGGACTGTGGGAGAAAATCTGGCAACTTTAGCAACTTACTTTTGAGCAGGAGAATGAGGAACCACCTCATGGACATAAATCCCACTGCTGACATCAGGAAAGTCTGGGTTCTGCTGTTTCAGCTCTTCCACAAGTCTGCAACAGGCATACAAATATCTCATGTCCGAGCAGACCAACCAAAACATCCAAAAGAATTATTCATCAAATTTATATCTAAGTATCTTTTAAAGTGTAATACTGGAGTCTCTTTTCATTCGTCAAATGAAGCCAGGAATCAACTCACGCTTCAGTAATGGTGAGCATACGAATCCCGATGAAACGTTTCTTCACTGATCGTACCTCTGCAACAATGAAACAAACAAATGTCAAATGTAACAGTCCAAACAGGATAGACCATAAACCATAAACCTTTAACCATAAACCAGCCTCGGCTATGACCCAGGTTACAGGAACCCACAGTAACCCTGGAATATGGTCTGGAATACTGGAAAACATTTCACATACTAAACTGCTCTACCTTTGCTTTGCTTGCCCATGGAGTCATTAAGGAAGAGAGTTATCCTGTCTGAAGGAATGGCAAAAGAGATCCCAGCTGCCACCTTTAGAGTGTTGATCCCAATCACCTCTCCATCCTGTCAACACACAATGAGATCGACATCAGGGAAGAATAGTATATGTTCACAGACAAAATTCATATGGGTTACATACAAATAACCAATCATAGACTGTTCACTTAGTGTTATATATTACAATTTAACAACTGAACTCTTAGGTTTGAATGGAATGGAATGGATTCAATGGAACTGTGAATACTCACCAGGTTGACAAGAGGGCCACCTGAATTCCCGTACTAAAAATAAAATAAAGTAAAAATGTCTTTATGACATGATTGTTCAAAGACAAGTATGAAAACTGACATCCACAGATACTGGTGATTGGCTCACATTGATGATTGCGTCAGTTTGGATGTAATCCATGTCTGAGTCTCGAATGCCCAGTTCCTTCCCATCTCTTTGTGCTGTACTCACAATGCCTGTGGTCACTGTGTTCTGCAGTGCAAAGGGACTCCCAATGGCAACCACAAACTCACCAGGCCGCAGGTCTGCAGAGTGACCCAGCAACAAGACCTGCAGTTTTTTCTGAATTGGGACAAACAAGTGAAAGAAACAGGCATAAGGTTACTTAAATGAATATGTTAAAGCAACTAGGGTTATAATTTGTCATAGTCTCTTAATTATTATTAAAGCAAAGAATGAATATTAAAGCAAAGTTTATAAATTTACCAAATTCACAGTGTACCCCTTACCTCAAGCGTATTAGATACATTGGCCCTGTGGCCCAAAGGCTAATCTAAAGAAGCATGGCTTGGCTCAACAAGTACATCTGGGGCAAGGGGAAAACTGTGTAAAATACATTTTATCATTCAATAAGATGAGATGGCATCAGTAACCCACTGGTAACTTTATGTGACAAGTATTCACCTCTGGGTTGATTTTGATAGTGGCGATGTCAGACTTCTTGTCAATGTCTTTGATGGTAGCCTCGAACACATCGCCATCATGCATCTGTACTTTGAGCTGCTGTCGACCCGAAACAGGTGTGGTGCTGGACACCACATGGGCATTGGTTACAATCAGCCCGGTCTCCGATATCACAAACCCCGAGCCGCTGGACAAGGGCACTGTCCGGCCAAACAGGGGGTGGCTAGGGTCAAACATTAACAGTGTTGATTTGATCAGATCTGCTAGCACATTTTACCAGCACATACATTCAAAATGAAATTACAAAACCAAAAACACACATACGCCACATATGACCAGACACCATGACTCAACATGCTGATTAATGGACTCAGTGATTCAGTGTTTCAGTCGAGCGGTTTTTCGCAAATGGAACCTGTCTGTCTCTCAGCTCCTGCATGTCTATTTAAAAAGTCCACTGTCAGACATCCACAAACCAGCAGAACAGCTGTGAACATCCCAAACCAAACGACAGGCAGTAACTGCCCATACACAGCTGTGTTTTGTCGGCAGAAGGGTTTGCACACCTTCGTCTCTTTCCCACATTTTTTCTCTGATGGGAAAAAAATGACTAAGGTCTGCTGTCTCTGTCAACAAGGGTGTGAAGGTTTATACAGAAAGTAGGCCAGAGCTGTCAGTTTAGAAAGAGAACACTCAGTGCAAAATATTGTGCTTGTATGTTGTTATTAGAACAAGAATCAGAAAACTTCGCTGATCCAAGAGGAAACAGCTGTTATAGCTGTACTTATTATAAAATATGAAGTCTACATCATTTATTAAGTTAATTGTGCATTGTTCATTTAGAAATGTGAAATTTCATAAGTGAGTGTTTGCTAAATACACAGAGGTCACGAGGTTACAAATAATGCACTTTGTTTTTATTCTAGCAGAGTGTTTTAGAATGAGTCTGCTTTATGGATACGCTGCTGGTCTTACCTGAGGAAGAGCTCCACATGAACCACAGCTGGGGCGATCTTCTCCACCACATCAGCAATGAAGTTGAATTTGTACCTCGGGCTGTTGTTGTGGGTCAGACCTATACTAGCAGGAAGAATTGTTCATGTTAATAAGCATTTACAGGATGCTCCTGTGTGTTGTAATACAGTAATTTAATTAGGAAGTTTTCTGCAGTTTAACAGACATTAATTGCTGTGCTTCCATTGTGTGCATATAGGAGCAGCCATTAAGAGAAGCGTACAGTATTTATAGAGTGAGGGGGTCTTTCACTGGCCGGCCAGAGGGCAAAACTGTGGCTAAGTATTTCCCAAACACAGGAACTACTTCTCTGTAATTGCATCTAAAAGCAGCAAGTGGTTTTAGTGCTTGTCTCTGGTCTGCTTGTATGTGTGTGCGTGTGTATATCTGTGCCTTGGGTGTGTAAAGGTACAGTAATTAGTTATTTTCTGCACAAACTGGGTGGTTTTCCCCCCAGAACTGACCGCTGTTTCCTGTGACCGCCTTAGCAGACATAGAGCCAACATCTTGTTCTCTTAATCTCTTTCTTTCACAAACACACACACACACACACACACACACACAGTGCGATAACTTAGTAACACACCCTGCCTATGTCCTAATAACCTGAAAACCAAAATTGCTTTCCAAAGCAATATATCTAGCAATATAACATTTATAGCACAAATTTACAATCATTTAATACCCTCTAACTATGTCATCACCCAGCAGTTCACCTTATGTTTTATAATTCCAGCACTGCAGCACCATAAAGGAGCTTTCCAAACAAAATACTGTTGTCACTGTTTTACTGCTCTGTGGGGAAAACAACAGGAGAACTGGGACACTCAATCTTTTGCCGAAATATAAATGATGGGCCGCTCATTTAAAGCTACTCTAACTGTGCAATATATCAAACTCAGCTACTAATCATTAATTACATCAAGCAGTCCACATTAAGGCTGCATTCCAGGGCATCTGCATCACTCAGACCCGGCTCAAGGGAAACTGCAGAGTTCATGTCTTTGTGCCGTGGCCAAGTCGGTCAACCCTCCATTCCAAACCCCAGTGTGTATTCTCTTTGAGGTCACTGAATTACAGACAAAAAAGGAACAAAAATGACCCAAAAAGATGACTTTTGTGGAGTCAACCAAATGGAAAGCTAAATATTCCATAAACTCTACAAACTGTCCCCTCTGACTCTCCACTTTCCAGTCTGGTTTGGAAGACAAACTAGACATTAGTGGTCCATCTGATGGTACACATTTGGCGACCAGGGTGGAAAGATGCTTGGCCGTGAGATATTTGCAACAGTAATGGTTATGTTCTGTGTTTCAGAGTATTAGATATACAGTTAATTATGTCTGATGAATGTTTAGAAGTTATGAGACTTTCTAAGCACAGGAAATGGACACTCTGCAGGCTCTTTGCTGCTGTTTAGCTTGGCTGATCCATACTTCCCCCCACTCTAGAAGGTCCTGGAGTGATTTGAATCAGTGTATTCAAAGAAAAAAGGGCTGGTCTAGGATCAGTTTGCTTTTCCATTCATATCTTAAAACTCTAATAAGCACAAGGAAAGGTCAGATCCATAGAACTAAAACTGAAACACAAACAAAGCAATTAGATAATTCTCCCAAAATGTTCCGGCCTAAGTAATGAAACCAAAGCTATGCCAAAAGTGGCCTATAGAACTTTTTTTCTAACAATGTGTTTAAGATTTACATTTACAGCATTTGACTGACGTTCTTATTTTGAGCAGCACACATGAGTGCTTCGTAGTCCACAAGAAAACAACCTTCACAATAATAAGCCAACACTTAAAATGAAGAGCTGCTAATAAACTTAAATTCTACCAGAGATGGAGTTAGTGCTCCACCAGAACCCTATCAGATCACACACAGTGTGTGTTTGTTTGTTTTGTTTTCTTTTTAATTTTGTGAAGTTTGCGCTGGTTAGGTTTCTGGCATGAACATGTAGTTGTTATCCTAAAAGGCTCAGTGAAGAGGTGGCACTTCATCGGTTATATATGTTTGAATACATGTATTGACATTGAAATAAACTACAGTGTGAAAAGATGCCCCAGTACAGTAAAGTTACCATGACAAGAGTATAAGAACTGGGAAAGTATTTGGGCTATTTGACAATCTCAGCAGAGATATTACTGCCTTAACCTATTAATAGTGTGTGTGTGTGTGTGTGTGTGTGTGTGTGTGTGTGTGTGTGTGTGTGTGTGTGTGTGTGTGTGTGTGTGTGTAATCCACATGGCTTTAGGTGGCCTTTGGTCACTGTGCCCTTTTTGGCAAGGCCAGTGAACCTCATCTACAAAAACCTTTTATGGTTTTGTTTCATCTACCTCCTCTTCAAGTCGACCAAATGTTGTTCTGCCAGACCACCACCACCACCCAAGAAACGACAGATTTAATGCACCTCCCTGCTGGTGTGGGACCATTCAAAACATATGGCCATGGGAAGGATATGGCATACCTATCCAAATAATAGCAACCATCCTGACATCTTTCGGCCCACTTCTTGCAACAATCTATGTGTTTCATGGTTCAGTTTGACCCACACAGTTGACCTGAGGGCAGTTCCCATAAAGACACATCATTTCTCACGGAAGCTGATTCTAGGTCACCGCTCACACCTTTCCTTTTCAGTGGCACTAACTACTCTCTGCATCCTGTCTGTCCATGATTTCCCTTTCATTTGCCCTGAGAGAGCCACTCAAAAGCTAGTCAAAAGTTTAGGGGTTTGGTGACAGGCTGGTCTGAGATCAGACCAAAAGTGTAACTGCTACTCAGAATCACTGGGGAATTCACGTCTGGTCTGGAGACTACAATGCACCTCTGTTCCCTAACTGCCTTCTCATATAATGAATCTCCAGCCACCACCTGCATGTCAAGGTTGATGTCAGAGTTCTCATGTGCCAAACGTACTAGGAGGCAGTTCTAGGTGTCATACTACGTGGAGGTTATGGGGAAATGACTAGCGGCTATACACACAGTAAGGTACATTCATAGTGATATATGAAGTCGTGAATTGACTTTTACTGTCTGCTGTGTTGGTGGAAGTCTCTGGGACTGGTATGTGTTGGGGGGGTTGGTTTGCAGGATCTAGGTCATGTGTCCAGATGCTTGGTATGCTGAGTGCCTGTGAAGTTGTTACAGAAATAGCCCAACTAAAAACACAGCTTATCCCTCAAGCCCCATAGAAAGTCAACCTTCCAAAAAAAAAAGAAAAAAAAAAGAAACGGACATATAACAAACACTCGTTTCCATGGACCCAAACCAGCTAAAATAAAGTGATTGATTTAACCATGCATAGCACTGGCCTAGATATCCACTAAGACAGACTGAAGTTAGAGACTGAGGACTGGTCCTGGCTCTGTCGGCTTTTCAGACGACTGTGAGTCAGGGAAGAGTAATGCATTTACAAACATCATAAACCCACGAGATTAACTATGTGTAGGCAAGGTTTGACTTTGAATGTTGATTCTAAATATTTTTATGAAAAGTTTTATGTAATGCTTCACACAGCTCTACAGGGGTCTTGAACTCCAGTCCTGGAAAGACAATGCACAGCACTGTTTGACCATTGGTGACTGTTTAGTGATTGCCTTGTAGACCTTATTGAACTCAGCAGGACTATTTTGGAGTTTGGAACCTGCTAGAACCTGAGTTCAAGACTGAGAGGGGACTGAGAGGGATGAAGGTTTTATGAACGGTCAACAGATTTATACAAAACACTATATAAATGCACAGTACTGTGCAAATGTCTCGAGCCACCCCTCGTTTTTTTTAATTAGCTTCCAAAGAGTCTGAAGTCTTTTAAGATAGTCTTAAAGTATAGTTATGGCCTGAACCAGTAATGAAACAGGTGCAAACAGTGATACTGGTGAGTCAATACCTTTGCACAGTACTGTATATGTAGATATAAAGAATGTACATATAAAGAATATTGAATCTTTATTAAATCTAGACATATTCTACATTTAATCTTGAAAGGAAAATGACAGCTTAATCAGATTTATGTATAGAGATGATTGATCTTTCACTGGCCAATGGGGTGGGATCAGGGCCGCTTTCTGGTGGTCTAAAGCAAAAGAAGTTCTCAGGGGCGGCTTTGTGCAGCCCTGCCATCAGACCAAAAGCACCTGAGTGGCAGAAACAGGGGCAGATTTGTGTTCTGAACTGGATTTATGCAACATACAACTCCACTGTCAAACCTGTGAATTTACAAAATGCTTCTGAATGTTAATCTCATTACTATATAATCTGCTGCTAATTTATTGCATCGTTTTTTATGCTTTCACACTACGTCACTTTTATAAGCAATTTTGCTCTACTGATACAGTACCCTACATCTTTACACACAGCAGTATTACACAGTTACTTGTAACACTCGTGTTCTTGTCTGCCTTTTTATTTTTATGTTTTCTATTGTCTTATTATCTTTTACACACCACAGTACAGCATGCAGTGTGATCAATGTGAAATTCTTTCCCTGCATTCACCAAGTGATGCAATGGGCAGCCAGCAATGCAGCAGCCAGGGAACAGTGTGTGGGGACACTTGCTCAATGGCACCTCAGTGGTGCCACTAGCAGTCCTGGGACTCGAATCCATGACCTTCTGATGCCAGGGGCAACTCCATAACCACTTCTCTCGAGGCTTGACCCTCACTATCTTACCTTGGCTGTTCTCGCAAGGGCCCTTGTGTGTGTTGGAGATGCTGGGCAGGCCCTGCTGCAGCGCCCTCCTGCTGGCAGATTTGAGCTGACACACGTTGCTGTACGTCTGGCCGTCGCTGCCACACACCTCTCCGTTGTATTTGCACTCACACACGCCCTTGGAGAGACGCTTTCCGGCGGGATGCTTGCACTCCAGGCCCTCCCCGCAGGGCAGCAGCGGCTCCTTGCGTCCGCACGGCTCCCCCTCGGCCCGGGCGCACACCAGGCAGCAGCCGCAGCGGTCCGGCACGTACCCGGCAGGGCAGCTCGGGCTCGGACACTGGCTCACATCACAGCGAGAGGGACATTTGGGCTTGGGCTCCGAGATCACCAGCCTCCAGCACTGGGGCAGGAGCAGAAGGGCAGCGAGCAGAGGCGCATGCATGGTGCGTTTGGAGTGGAGAGAAGTGAAAGAGAACTATTACCAACAGAGAAGCGTTTAGATGAAGATAATGGTCCGGTGGGCTTTCTCAGATCGAAGAAGATTCACACTGGAGATGTGAGTGCGAGGTTCTTCCAGACAATGTTCTTGAAGCATAAATTCACTTTGGTTCGACTCTAACAGCTGTGTACAGTTGTTTTCATGATAAGACACTCCTTTCCTGGACCGCCCATCACACACTGTTAGAGCTCTGAAAAAAACAAGTAAATATCCTGGACTTTAAGAAGATATTTGGGTTTGTAGACACACACTCGCGCACTCTCACACACAGACCGGCCGGTGTGCGCTCTGACCCGAGCATCAACTCTGCAAGCTTTTTGTGGAGGAGGCGGGGATACAGATCCTCAGCCCTCAACTCCGTCTGCAATAATGTGATTAACAGATGAGCTAAAAAGGGCTGGATTAAAATGACTATAGTGTGCTGTGGATGAGAGGGTTTTGATGTTCAAGCTTCAAATTTGTCACATACATAGTAATACAACTATAGTTGTACAGCGTGTAGTGAAATGTGCCCCTGTGTTGGCTCATGAATTAGAATATCTGTTCTTTAAAGTGCAGGGTGCTGGTTTGCAAGGTTGATGCATACACTTAAGTGACAGGCAGCAAGAGTGATACAGTGAGGAAAAGCAGCAGGTGAGGTAATGAGGCAGAGGCAGATGAGGTAGAGAGGCAGATGAGATACAGAGATGCAGGTGAGATACAGTGAGGTACAGAAGCAGGTGAGATACAGTGAGGTAGAGAGGCAGGTGAGATACAGTGAGGTAGAGAGGCAGGTGAGGTAGAGAGGCAGGTGAGATACAGTGAGGTAGAGAGGCAGGTGAGGTACAGTGAGGTAGAGAGGCAGGTGTTTTACCCAGACTGTGAGGATTTGATTATATTCATCCATAATAATAAGTTGGAAGATTAGTTCTCAATCACTCCAAGTGCTACTCCAACTTATTCCAGAGGTATTGGAGCGCCATCACTCCAGAGACCACTGTTCCACTGCTTAACAGTCCATTAGTGGGGATTTATGGCTCTCTAGCAACGCGTCGCACCGGGCATGGTGAACTTAGACTGTAGAGCCTCTCATTTTATTAAACACCTTTGCCTTAAATCACTATTTAGAAGGAGTATGAACACTTTTATACACATATGAGCAGTTTCCCAGATAGATATTTTTGCACTGAGAGTGAAATATAATCCAGGACTATATATAGTGCATGGCATGCATATGACCATACTGTGTTTTACACTGAATTTGTTGAAAACATTTGTTAAAAAAACCAAGAAAAATGTGTTTTTTATTTCATTTTTCTGAACTTTACTAAAAACACCTGTTAATGATAACATCTAGACGTTTTCTTTCCTTTCTTTGCTCGGTCTGTTGTCTTTGGCAGTTCAGCACCATGTGCAGGCTTTAGCTGTTAAGTAATGTTTCTGAATGGCTGCAGGCCCTTTTATGGTCCATCTGCAGGACTTAGGCCACTACTACAGACGTTGCTCTCTTTTTAACGTGTAAAGACTTGAAGACGACACACTTGGAATAACCACAGCGTTAGGTTTAACTGTTTGTTTTGAGAGAGAAGGGCAGTTTGGGTCAAGCTGTAGGATTTCAACAGCTATGAATATGTTTATTTGAAAATGTAACGTCCATCATTTTCAGCGTTTGTGACAACAGAACATCCCTTTTTAGACTGAAAATGTTTCCACTTGATTTCAGAGCATAAAATGATACGGAACAAGATAATGTAGTGGTTAAATATGCTCAGTTAAAGGATGGCAAAAAATGTAATATCACAGTACTTCAAGAACATCATGACATTCATCATACACAGTGTCATGATATTTCTGACGTCTGATGAATTGGAATACGCCAAAAAGAACCAGCACTGCCACACTCATTAACCACTATAAAAATCGGTAAATATCTTTCACATACTCTACTGCAATAAACAGGACTAATTATTCGCTCTTTGTAATGAAGCATGCAGCTGGTCAGTGGTTTTTAAGTACTGATGATATCAAGATACATTTAGAAAACAGTGCAGTGATGTGATGCAATTTAGAATCATAACGATAAATATCATATTGCACATCCCTGGGTTTTGTGCCTCTTTAAAAAAAAAAACAGTCTAGGAAGAAACACCCCTAACACACACTCACTAAACTCATATAGGCTGAATAGGTAAAAATGTTTGTGACATCACAATGTATTCGAATGTATTCAGTGTATTCCAACTGGTAGATAGACCCTATGGACTGGAAAATCAGCGACACATCTTGAAACTTTAACAGTGTTGACACACTGTATCACAATTTTTCATTTCACAAACGACAATAACTGCTGTGCATGATCTATTTGTTTTTAAGGATACTGAATCAAAATGACAAAAGCATTTATTATTTGAATAAATCAAGTGCTGGTTAAAAGCCTTTAACACATGTGAAACAGGCTTCAAGCTAAATAATGAATGATCACTGGTCCTGTGTAGTCTAAAACACATAAAGCATATTTTAAAAAATCATTTAAAGTTTTTGTCATGTATATGATGGTCTTACTCTTGCAGTAGTTGCTGTGCTTTTTTTCTGATTGCTGGGCTATCAATGACAAACAATCAGACAGTACTTAACACTTTAGAAGAAAGTAAACATGCCCCCTTATATGTAAGTCAAATAAAAAAAGGCCCTCAAGTACTGAAGGCCTCAATATAGTTCAGGTCTCTATCTTGCAGCCAGCTGTGATTTTGTACTGTGCTGTGGTGCAGAAGGTCGGATTCGGAGCCAAGTTAATGCGACGAATGTTGAGGTCAGCAGCAAAGGCCCGTGCGCGCTGGTAAAAGTGCAGGGAGAGCTCACGGTCCATCAGGAAGTTGTGGTAGATAGTGGCCAGGCGGGTGCACAGTTCCAGCTGGGACTTCTTATTACCCAGGTCCATGGCTGCCGCCAGGGCTAGATGATAGTAACCTGCTGCGTCAAATGGATCCTGAGACGAAGAGAAAGAGTGCGAGCTTAAAGATTTACCAAACAATTCTGGATTGCAATTTTTTTTTTTGCTGTACCACAGCTCCTAAAACAACCCAGTGCAAACAATGACTGACATTTTTAGATTGAAATGACATTTTTGAAATGCTTTTATTTAATAAATGTAATTTAATGTCTGTTATCATGATAATAACTACAAAATCTCAGCTTCCCAGCCCTTGGTTTACAAATACATCAATCCTGCCCTCTACTGGCTGGACTCTGAGCTATAAAACTTGAATGTCAGCTAAATTTACCTTCAGATCATAGAAGATAATATCCCCTAACGTCTGGTACACCCTGACGTAGTATACAGCTTCCTCGTCAAACTGCAGGGGGGAGGGACACAGGGAGAGGGCCTTCAGGAAGTGGTGCTCTGCCATCTCAAACTGATTCATGCAGTGATACAGCGTAGCCAGCCGATGAAAAGCTACTCGCTCATTTAAGCGGTCGGCTGCAAGTGACATAAGAGCAATAAAGTTATCTAGTGGTGCAAATAAACCAAATGTTTACACTGTATCTACAGTATATCTGAAATTCTGCCACTATCTATAGGTGTACAGTATGTGTATACCCACAAGCACGAGTACAGTATGTGTGCAAAAGTCTTAGGCACCTATGCAAACCATTTAAAGCCATTCTCAGCATGTCAGCAAATCTAACATTAGAATAAATGCAAACAAACAAGATTTGTTTTGTTTGTAAAAACTTAGATTTACAGAATGTAGCATATGCTTTCATCCAAAGTGACTTCCATTCCCTAACTTCAGTCTCCCTGGAGCAACTTGGGGTTAAGGGTCTTGCTCAGGAACCCAGTGATGGTGTGCTGAAGGTAGGATTCAAACTCATGACCTCATGGTCCAGAGGCAACTATCCTACCCACTAGGCAGCTGGTGGCCTAGTGGTTAGGCATTCGCCCTGTGATCAGAAAGTCTGGGTTCGATCTCCAAGACCGCTAGGCACCTCTGGGGTACCCTGAGCAAGGTACCGTCCCCACACACTGCTCCCCGGGCGCCGTGTTCCTGGCTGCCCCCTGCTTCACTTGGTGAATGGGTTAAAAGCAGAGGTTGAATTTCGTGCTGTTCACATATGACAAAAAAGGTCATTTTCACTAGGCCATCACCATCCTATTTGGTGAGCTGGTAAACACAGGTTTGGTTCCAGATTTCTCCTCGATGCCTCCAAGCCATTGCTTGGATTTGTGGAAACTACAAGTTATACTGGGCTTATACTGGGCTTCCACAAGGAACAAATTGATATACTGTACAAAAAGGCTGTATGTTATTTTTATTTATTCTTTAGTTTTATTTAGTATGTAATGGGAAAAAAAACATAAATATAAAGAGTTTTTGAAATATTATTTTCACAGGTGCCTAAGACTTTTGCACAGTACTGTATCTGTCTGTAGTCCATGTGTGCTCAGACGATCCTCTCAGTCATAATCTAACACAGCTGGAGTTCATATTCAGATTCTTCTTCATTATCTGTTCAGAGTGTCTTAGATCAGGGCTGGAACTGAACTCTTCAGGGCGGTGGATTCCTGATTTAAACTCTTTGATGCTACAGAAATGTTAAACGAAAACACACTCCTCCACATGCAGTAAAATGTCTGGTCACATTCTTTCATGAACCATGCTACTACTGTTTTGGATTTCAACAGACGTTTTACAGATGGGGTTTACCTTTTGTCCGTAAAAGTGTACATATACACAGAGTAGTGTTTAGTGTTACTAGAACAACAGATTCAACTGAAGTGCCTTTGAAACTGGGTCATAAAAATTAATATAGATATCATGCTGATACCGTCTTTATGATATGATATCAACAACTACAGCCATGGAAAAAAATGAGACCTCATTTCCATTTTTTCTGTTCACTGTTTACACAATTTGCAGTAGTGTGTGTGTGTGTGTGTGTGTGTGTGTGTGTGTGTGTGTGTGTGTGTGTGTGTGTGTGTGTGTGTGTG
>JBBJLR010000013.1:10223738-10235757 GCA_037577145.1 Brachypetersius gabonensis | reverse complement strand
GTGTGTGTGTGTGTGTGTGTGTGTGTGTGTGTGTGTGTGTGTGTGTGTGTGTGTGTGTGTGTGTGTGTGTGTGCTTAGAACTATACACATTTATTTCACAGGGACATTTAAATATTCTTGCATAGTGTTAGAGATGGCATGTTAAAACAACTCTGTATGGTCAAAAGTATTGGGACACACCTGTTTGTCAGGGTTTTGGTTAGGCCCCTTACTTCCAGTGAAGGGTAACCTAAATGCTTTAGCAATACCAAGACATGACTTTATGACCACAGTGTGGGAAAGAACCTTTTCTATCCCTTTTCTGTTTAATGTGGTGTGGAAGAACTGCACAGAGCCCTGACCTGAACCCCATTCAACCTTTGGGATGAACTGGAACGGAGTTTGCAATTTAGGCCTTCTCATCCAACGTCAAAGCCAGACCTTATCAATGTTCTACAGAATGAATGGGCACAAATGCCCACAGAAACTCCAAAATCTTCTAGAAAGCCTTCCAAGAAAAGTGGAAGCTGTTATAGCTGCAAAGTGGGAGCCAACTTCATATTTAAGTCTATATATTTAAATGCATTGTCATTTGTTGGTGTATTGGTCAGGTATCTCAATATTTTGTCCAGCTGAACATAAATGAGCACTCTAGGTACTGATTCAACCCTGCTGGGATTTTGGAGCCTCGCTGTAAACACTGAAATTATGTGTTGTCTGTTTGTCAACAGGCAGTTAAGTGCTGTTTGGCAGACTTGCCTGTCAGTGTGGGATCATGGACTCCAGATGCAGTACAGTGGTTAAGAGACACCGCTCTACATTGCAATGACTGCAGCCTGAAGGTCAGTCCTTTATTATTGCACATCAGTAAAAACACAGCTCATTACAAAAACTTCCTTGTCACTTCATGATATACTCCTACTTTGTATCTTCCACTCATTGTCTCTTCCACTTACCCTTAGATGTGCTTTATGGTATGAAACTACAAACTGTCGTCCATTTGTTTCGCAGAAAGGTAGTGGCATGTTAGCATGTGCGTGAGTGCTGCACAGAGCATGTCACAGCAGCTCTGCTTGTTTTTTTAAACACTGTGCACATTATTAGACACAGATGTATTAGTGATAGTTCATTTGATAGTGCACAGTCCAGTCCTTTGTCATTCTTGGGTGTAGAATTGTGTAGAGACCATAGTGAGCCCTGCCAGTATCCAGGGGATGCCGAATTGTACATTTACACTTTTACAGCTATATGATTTATACAACCCAAATAACATTATTGGGGTCAATGGGAGTCCTGACCACTGATGAAGAGTGTAAAGAGGTCTAACAAATTAAACTGTAAATTATATATTGGTCAGTTAACCTGATAAAATAGACAATGCATGTAGATACAAACTGATATCCACTCATGGGCACCGGAACCATTATTGCAGGGGGGACATGTCCTCCACACTCTACAAAATCATTCATTTACTTTGCATGTGCGAAGCAACCCTTCCACAAACCCCCCCACCCCCAAATGAGACGTAGACCGATGCAGCACCCCCACATTAAAAATGCTTTTGGCGCCCTAGTAACCACTATCTTTTCTTCTACAGATTGCTAAAGTGGAGGAGAGCAAGCGCTTGGCTCATGTCCACCTGTTTACCAGTAAGAACTTTCATGACCTTAGCCGCAGCCTCAACCGGCAACTTGCTGACTCGGATCTGTGGAAGCACCAGAAGGATGTTTTCTTGAGCAGTCAGGGCCCGCTTAAGCCCCCTGCTCCCCCCAGAACTCCACCCACATCACCACCCACCACAGCCTCCACTGACACACCCAGTCCCAGCACCAACGGAGGAGGCAAGGCTCCACAACTTTCCAAAAAAGTGTCACCCCAGTCAACTTCTCGTTCCACACCTCCAAGTACCCCACCTGGGACTCTGGCTCATCCACCTGTTCTGGAGCTGCCTCCACTGGGACAGAATATGGACATTTATGTGTCTGTAGCATGCCACCCGGGCCATTTTGTGCTACAGCCGTGGCAGGATATGTATAAGCTGGTGGTCTTGATGGGAGAGATGATTCTGTACTATAACAAGACAGAGGAGAAACCGCTCACGGTGCAGAAGAATCAAGTGTATGCAGCCAAAGTGGAGAACAAGTGAGAGTGTATTTAGCTACAAGCGTTATGAACTGAATACTCGTTGTGAGTTGTGTGCTGCTGTGAGACTGTTGATTACTTAAATGAAAGTTATCTTGACTTCTTTCATTATTTGGAGACTGCTGAAAGAGCAGAACACTGGTTGATTATCAGCAGTTCTTCAGTAATTACCTAAAAGATAGAATAAGCTGATAAGCTGAAGCTTGGCCACAATCATGAAATTTTAGCTATTGCCCTCTATATCTGTTGTATAAAAATAGCTATTTAGTTGTCATTTTTATCTATTGTACGCCGTTAAAGGACAAGGCTAAAGTGGCCACATTAGTTTTCATACTGCCCAGCTCTGAACTGAAAACATACTCATAGTTGACCTCTAAAGATGTTAGTAATAAGCATTAAATTAGCATTTTCATTTTTAAATAATAAAACTGCAAAACATAACCACAATCAGCTTCAAATGCTTTTAGCTCAAATAATTGTCATACTTGTGATAGGTATATCTGAGAGGCATGTCTGAGACTTATTTCGATGATGGAAATGGAGTGCTGTGAATTTTAGGTATTTTTATTGGATACACATTCACAGATGACAGCCTGTTATACATGATCACACCTGAACCCTGACTTGACATGTTTTTCTCCAGTTGGCATCGAGTGCTAGTGAAAGGAGTCTTGACGAACGGCCTGGTGTCTGTGTATGAGCTGGACTATGGCAGGCATGAGCTGGTCAGCTGCGCTCTGATGCGACCTCTCATCCAGGAGTTCCGCCAACTCCCATTCCAGGGCATCACCGCTCAACTAGCAGGTAACAAGCTTGTTTACTGAGTGAAGGCTTCTGCTCTGTATTCTTACTAGCTGTGACTGTTGTATGTAATCCAGCATTATTAGGCAAGTGTGCAGAATATGACAGGAGAAGCGACTTTGTTTTAGCTTCACTATAGAACTATAATAATAATGACCTAAAATGCAGTGCAAGAGATCATAATGGGAAAACATGATGGGAAAACTCCCAGTTTAAAGCCAATAAAATACATGTCTTTATTTCCTCGGAATGTGATTTCATGGAGAAATGTCAAAACTAAAGTGGGTAGATTGGTAGGGTGCAGCAAAGTGATGCACTTTCAAAAACAAGTACAAATATAGTGCTGTTCTGTTCTTGCCTCACATTAGTAGCTTTATAAACTTTTGTAATATTCACAAAAAGTACAAAAAACAGTTTGTTGTCATGTATTAGTTTGGAGAGTGCTGTAATTGGCAGTTGGTACTTTATACAAAAAAGAGCCATCTGGTGGCAGCTCTGGACATTATTTCCATCTCCACCAAGCTGAAGTCTCTGGTTGCCAGAACTGCTTCCATTTGTTTGTTTTAAAGGGTTAGTTGGCTTTCACTCACCTCACCTCAGTAATTTCCAAACAAATGTTTTTGTGGATTAGCAGATCTGCCTGCAGGAAACAGCTTCCCTAAAGCTTTATTTTTCCTATTCTGTACCACATCAGAGCAGATCTATCTTAAATAGAAAGTGTTTCAAAGTAAATATCGGCTCGGCACCCGTCAGCATTATATGAATCCATAACTTCCGGGAAGCAGAAGAAATGAGATTAACTATCAGAGAGCTGCACAGTCTAATGATGAAAACATGTGTCATCTACAGTACAACTAGCACTTTTCAAGGTCAGCTGGAAATAATCTGTTATACTCACACTTCCATCATGAGATCTGCACTATATGTAAGTCTCATTTTCACAAGATGGTGTAAAAAATAATATTGACTCATAGTCCTCAATTAGGATGCGTTTACTTTACTTTATTTTTAGAGAATGTTTAGAAAAGGGCAAGCTGCATAACTCAAAAAAGAAACAAAATATAAAGTAGTTGCTGTGAGATCAGATTTTCAGCAGTAATATACTGTGATTCTGAGCCTTAAATGTAGAATGCATTCCTAATCTTTCTGAAATGGTTGCAGGTGTGAAGCCCAGGCAGTGGTCTGAGGAGGCTTCCATTGTGTTCAGGAACCATGTAGAGAAGAAGCCCCTTGTTGCCCAGCTGGACACGGTGCAGGAAGCAGCGCAGCCCTGGGATCGGAAGGTCACTGTCTACCTGGTGGACACATCCCAGGAGGACAAAGACATCTGGGTTCATGACATCATGGCAGAATTTGCAGATGAGCTCACCAAAGCAGTGTAGCAGGCCTGGTTACCTGTTTTTGTGTTCTTAAGAGAGTTTTGTGAGTGTGGGCTCATGGGATGTTCTATCCGGACATGATGCTTTTATAGGTCCTGTGTACATTCGGCATTTAACATCCAGTCACTGTGGTCTGATCATCATTCAGTCAAGACACACTCAGATATTGATCTTAACTCGTTTCCCTGTGTGATATACATATTTTAAAATCATAGTAGTATGGTATCCACGTAGAGGTGTTGCATAAACAGGCTATTCTGTGTTTACTTAATCTAGATACACTCTATGGACAAAAGTATTGGGACGACTAACCATTACACCACTGGGACTTTAATGACATTGCATCCAAATACATTAATGCCATTGGAAGTATGGGACTCTTTAGCTGTGGAAACAGCAGAGCATTTTTACTTTTACACACCATGGGCCTTGAGCCCGCTCTGACTTTACATGTTCTTCCGATTTGTCAACAGCGAGTTGCTGTTGTTCCTAAACGCTTTAACTTGCCAATAATATCACTTACTGTTGACTGTGGAGTATTGAAATCTTGCAAATTGTCTTCTTGCAAAGGTGGCATCCGACGACAGTACTACATTTGAAGGCACTAAGCACTTCAGAACCACCCATTTAGTTTCAGAAATGTTTGTAAATGGAGACTGCATGGCAAGGTGCTTGATTTTATACACCTGTGGCAATGGGTATGCTTGAAAAACCTGAATTTTATAATAAATAGGTTTGTCCCAGTACTTTTGTCCATCTGAGTTTAATCTCCTATGGGATCAATCTTGCGTAGCCATATGCTCCTGACTGCTTCCCAGTGCTTGGCAGACGTATCTGATGTACATTGCTCTGAATAAGAGTGTCTGCATAAACACATCTCTGATTACATAACTGGATGCGGCTACAGAAAATTAACTATTTACATACTTGTTGAGCCTCCAAATGTAGTTCAAGCATTTCAGCCTCAATCTGATGTCTTTACACCTCCATTTACATGCAATCTAGTGAAATGGCATATGTTCCGATCGCTGGAAATGCATGTTGCTGCAAATTGTAAACAGCCTCTCAGTTATGCAGAAACACTCCATGCTTGACTACCTTGGGAGCAGGACAGCTAGATCCAAATACATTCCGAATAAAAACACAGCTGCACTCGTCTTTTAAGTATCATATATCATACAGGACACATTTTAATGCCAAGTGTAAACAGGGCCTATTTGACTAGGATGCAAGCAATGAAGAGATGTCTACTAAGTAATGAAAATTTAGAGCTATATTTCTTTTTCGTAACTTTAAACAATTGGCAGTACAGCTGCAAGGATCTTATAATACTGACAGACAGCATTACACTACTTCTAGTTTCTATCCTGTCAGTGCAGACAGTGACTCTTAGCTCTGCTCTTGCCTATGAATTTGTGAAACACATCATGACAGTCTATAAAATCAAAGCAAGCATGGTCAAAGAAATCTAAGGCCAAAAACAGACCAGCACCTAACTTGGGTGTTACATATGCATACTGTGTTTAAGGTACAATTTAACAAAATGGCCTTTAAACAGGACAATTAAAAATGGACTAATGTCTAGTTTGCAAAAGGCATGTTTAAATGTTTAAATTACTAGTTTTGTGTCATTAGCTTGCCACTCAGAAAGCAAATATTACAGTCTGCCATTAGACAAGGTAAACATAATTACTTCTAACCTGATCAAGTCCATTATTTTTCCATGGGAATGATGTTTACATGATCAAGCTCAACTGAGTCTGACATATTGACAAGTTGTTTACAAAGCTAAGTGAAGCATTCCCTTTTTTCCATGAATGTGATGACGCTCCACTTGTTTAAATGAAGGCGTTGGATTTTTCCACTATTTATTAAGTATTTCCTTAATGTAATTATTATAGAGTAAACAGGTTGCATGAAATCTGTGGTTTTGCAACAAAAAAAAGTGACAGTGGTAGCACAGTTGACAACCTAAGGCTACTTCCTTAGCATTGGCGTGGTTAAATGGCTGAGTTTTATTTAGCTAAATATTAAATCTAGATTCTTCATGAACATGAAAACTAAACATTTGTTGACAAGTATGACTTAACCTGAGGTTACCTTCATATGCAAAGTGTTTGAAGAAGAATAAAGTTTGAGCAGAAAAATCAATGAGGGTAGTGTTTACATTTGTTTATATGATACATTTTTTAAAATAAGAATCATATGACCCTGAATTAGGAAAGACTTCTATACATCAATGTTTTATTCACATCATGCACATCCACATTCAATTCCTTCATCACCAGAAAGCAGACCAGGATCTTTGAGTTTGGGGTGGTGGGCAGTGGCAGGATGACACGTATGTAAGGGAATTAATTTCAGGATTTGTGTGGTCTTTGACTGCGCTCACTGCCTGTGTAATCACTGCAGTTCATCCAACACCAGCCGGCAGCACTCGCCCACTTTGGCTGGATCGGACATGCTAGCGTACTTTGTGATCTGAGAGTTGACTCCCAGTGAACGTGCCAGGTCTTTGGCTGTACTGTCCCCAGCCACTGTAGTCCCAAGGGCAACCAGAAGCCTGAAGATGGCCTCCTTATCCTGCACTACCTCCAGGGCACTGCTAGCAACTGACAAGCACTGGGCCTTGGCTTCAATCTCTGACGATCGTCCATACAGGATGCCTGCATAGTTAAGCACCAGAGTGGCTAGCGCTACATGGATGTTCTTGTTGCAGACAGAGCGGAGGTCCGCAGCCCGTGACAGCACAGCTTCACGCTGGCCCAGGAGGAGAGAGCGACCGTGGGATCCGGAGAAGCAGTTGCAGAAGGTGCGGAGGGCCAGCATCTGATTGGCTGACCTGCCCTGTGGTGACATGAGGCCCAGCAAGTGGTTGCATAGACTGGCTCCCTCTGTACCTCCACAGAGCTGTGCGTTGACCTCAGGGTGACGCACAGCCAGGCGCAGGATGTCCAGAACAGGAAAGACGATGTCTGGGGAGAGTTGCAACATAATTCAGTATGATTCTGTTCTCCCATCTCAATCTTTTGAGACAGTGATATGGTTATTTCTGCTGTTATAAACTGTATGCAAGCCATACCTTCAGGCCAGTGGCTGGTCCTCCAGAGGATGCTGATCTGATCTGGTGTGGGCAAATCTTGGCTCTTACAATCTGAGATGGTCAGCAGCAGCTTCTCCAGGTTGTTCAGTACTTCATCATTTAGCCTATGATCCTCAGGAGCATTGGCATTCAGCTCACGCAGCTTAGCTAATGCAAACATATACAAAATATTTATAGAAACCAACAATTTTGAAACCAACAATTTATAAGTTTGTCATTCTAAAATTTACTGAAATTAGTTGAACACATATGTTAAGCTCAGGACCTATTTTTGGGAATCTGACTTACTGAGAATCTGTGTAGGATTGGCCTGTTCAAACATAACGCCGTCCGTTTTAGGGAAGTAAATATTTGTGACAGATTTCTGGAGAGCAGCAGAAGAGTAGGCACTATTACCTGAAGAGAGACAAAGTTTCAGTGTTTGTATTCTATGTGTTAGGAGGTGCGAATCTATGCCTATACTGTGTTGTTTTCACTACCTGTAAAGGGATCTGAAACACCAGAAGGTGTTGTGCCTGTGGATCCTGATCCAGGTATGTATCGGCCAGCACCTAGCAATATATATAAACACAATAAGCAACAGTTACAGTACTCAAAATGGGTTAAGAAAGTTTGATTACTATAAATAGGGTTACCTGTGAAAGGATCTGCGCCAAAGCCCTCTCTGCTGTCTGATGACCCAGGGATATAACGCCCTGCACCTGAAAAGGGGCACACAAGAACAAGCTTTTAGTTTAAGCAAGTAAAAAAAAATAATTAAACAAAAAATAGCCACCAAGATACTTCTGTATACTGTAGGTTTGTGAGAACAATGTCACCGGGCTGCTTGCCTGTGAATGGGTCTACAGCAGAGGCCGGAGATGGTCCAAGGGTGTGGCCTTTGGCGTTCTCGATGATGAAGTTAGCCACCTGGTCCAGGAACATTGGGTTTAGGTCATTCTTCTGAAGGAAATTGTGTGCTGCCAGCCACGGGTCATCGGCCACATTATAAGGCAGCTTCATGGAGGGCCCGCCCTCATTCACATCAATAGTAAAGACAAAATCGTACTCCTGTATGAAGGGGGAAGGATATCAGTTAGTTACACTATTCAATTGTAATTCCTATTATTTCTATTATATCAGTTGCCAACATTTTGTGAAAATATTCAAGTCATCCTATAGGTGACGGTTATGGATATTATTGGTTTTGCTGGCATTAGCAGTATATTTTGCTTGTTAAAAAGCTGATTCTTCATACTTCGTGATTAAAAAAAATAAATCAATGGCAAGGCAGAAGATGGAAATCACATTTATCCAGATATAATTTGAGAACAACGGGCTACAGTCTCAGTTTTTGTCAAAGTAACAAAACGTGGGTTTCAGACTAATATGATAAACTCTACCTTTAATGAATGTTGGAGCTAGCTTTATAAGAGTTACATTCTTCATGAGGCTCTATAAGTTTATAAAGACAGACAAAATTTGGCTCTGACAGCTAAATGGGCCGCCTTTAAGATCAAATCTTGACAATAAGAAAATGGATTAACGCAACATACCAATCTGTAGATTTACACTCAAAACCCTGTAGGTAGACTTTGCATTATGTATTCTTATAAGCATGTGCAGTTGTAACACTTGTGTGCAGTTTCATACCTTGCCCTCGTACATTACTTTCTTGGTGCCGTCCTTGGATGACCCTCCTACTACGTCTCCGATCTTCACCCAGCGCCCATCACTCATGCTCCACTGATAGGCCTCCACATTAGCACCTTCCTTTATGAGCCTTGTTTGACCATCCCGATTCCCTAAGTGCACACACGTATATTACAACCAATTCCCTTTTTATAAGATAAGGTAAACCTTTGTAAGTTAAACCATTATTATACACTCTTGGAGAAAGGTAACACACATGTCTATTGTTGGTCAAAGCAGGGCAAGGTGGAATTACTTTACTATGAGTGTACTTAGCACTTCTTGGTGATTGAACTTAGAATCATCATGATAGATCTAATCAGCAGTCTTTACCTGGCTCATTCAAGTGTTCTTTGCCAGGTAATTCATCTATCTTAATGTCTCCTAGGTCTCCAGTCTTGGGGTCAATAGTAGCTTTAGAGAGCTCATCCTCAAATGCCTGCAGGTCCTGAGCACTTGCCACACGCTCTTCGCTCTCAGTAAACACACGGATAATGCCATCACTGTGGAGCAGATCCAAGACAAAAATTACTTAGATGTTAAACAAATGTTTAGACATTTAGGCACCATTTCAATTTGACTGTGAGAATGATGTTTACCTTGCCCCTACAGCAATGTCTCCATTTGGCATCACACAGCAGCACCAGACTGACTGAGCAGGTAGACGGATGGTCTGAGTGCATTCACCCTTCTTCCAAATCCTTACTGTCCTGTCCTCTCCTGTGCTTACAAAGTCTAACAGAGAGAAAGGTCCTATTATTATTAAACATGACAGCATCAAAAATCACATGGTTTACATCGAAGATACATTTTTCTCACACGCATAAGCGAACGCAGAGAACACACAGGTAAGTACACAACTGTCCTTCTTGTTCATCTTACTTTACAAAGACACCTTAAAAAAGAAAGGGAAAAACAAAGACCCCACCTTGTTCATTGGGAAACACAGCCAAACTGTAGATATAGTTAGTGTGACCGTAGTATACTTGAACACATTCTCCAGACACCATCCATCGCCTGATGCTGGCATCATTGCTACAAGAGAAAAACTCCACATCGTTCACCACAGCTAGTCCTCGGACACAGTCCTCATGACCTGCATCACACAAAAAAAGACATGCTAACACTGGCCTCTAGTGGATACATAAAAAATGTGCAGCGATCTGCCAAAAACAAAACACTGAAGAACGTACAGCCCAAGCATATATGCTACTTGTCAGACAAGATATGAGCACACTGCCAGGAAATACATCAGGAATGAGGAAATAAATGAGACGAGTCCCCCAGACTCACCTGAATATGTTTTCTCACAGCGGCCAGCTTTCCAGAGTTTAATTGTCTTGTCAGCTGATCCTGTGAGCATAAGACCCTGTTCTGGCAGTATAACCACAGCCCATACTGCTGCTGTGTGCCCCTATCATAAAGGAAAAATAACAGGGGTGTAATTGTACATATGATATATACACACATTAAACTAGCCTAGGGCAGCAGAAAGCATCACATAGAATAACAAGTTGTCAAAGCAAGAGTACCTGTAAGGTCATCATGCACTTGTCACTGAGCCAGACTTTGGCAGTTGTGTCCCAAGATCCACTAAGTAATGTTCCAAACTTTCCCGCCGAGAGTGTGCACACTACGAAAAAAGCAGTACGCTGAAATAACTGGCATGTGCCATGACAGATAACTTCTCAATTTAAAATGGTGCTCAAAGCTGGCAATTTCATCACATGCACATGTCAATTACTAAGCCACAATAGCAGCACCTGTGTTTTTGTGCCCCTTCAGTGTGAACAAGGGGTCTGGCCGGTCCAGGGAAAAAACACAGATGATGTTGTCGTTTCCTCCAGTCGCTATAAGGCCCCTGGGGTAGGTTTCATTGGGGGCGATGACGCAGACACAAGAAACAAAGTTTGTGTGGCCATTCATACAGTGCATCTCTGTATAACCCCGAGTTTCACTACAGGATGAGAAACATAAATAAACACAAGGAAATCGAAACATAGCTTTCAACAGCAGTTCCTGAACACATCCCCACTCACAGTAAACACTTAAAACTCACGCAATACTGGATCTCAACATCCAGTTACCTTACTAGACCACAAAAAGCAGATTTGTTCCAAATTTGTAAGAAGTGCTGGAACTGATTTTTATGTACACTACATGGACGAAAGTGTTAGGATACACCTGTTTTTCAAGGTTTGGGCTAGGCCCCTTACTTCAAGTGAAGGACAATGATAACTCTTCAGCATAACAAGGCATTTTGGACAATGACATGCTTCCAAATTTGTTGGAATGGCATGTTCCATAATGACATGGTTGGAGGAGTTCTGTGTGGAAGAACAGTCCTGACCTCAACCCCATCCAACACCTTTGGGATAAAGAGGAACGGAGAGGTTTTCCTTCTCATCCAACATCAGTGCCTGTACTCATAAATGCTCTACTGAATGAATGGACACAGAAACACCACAAAATCTTTTGGAAAGCCTTCAGAGAATAGTGGAGGAGTAGGAGGAAACATATATATTCATAGATAAAGTGCAACTAAAGGCCCTGTTGGTGTAAAGGTCAAATGTCCAAATAGTTTAGGTGTTTATTGCCCATTCAACCAGTACATAGTGAAAGAAAGCGTTCCACTAGCGTTCCAGGGTGCAGCACAATTATATTTAAGTCTATATATTTGAATGCAATTTAAAAAGTCCGTTGGTCTAATGCTCAGGGATGCCAGTACTTCTGCAGGAGCGTATATCTTTTAGATAAGAAAATACATCACAGGGATTCAGATTTATAATGCATCTAAAGAGAGCACAGAATTCAGTATCGTCCAGTTATCAGTATGAAAGTCAATTTAACGATATTTGTATCTGTCAAGCAGTATGTGTGTGTGTGTGTGTGTGTGTGTGTGTGTGTGTGTGTGTGTGTGTGTATACAAAACAAACACCCTAAA
>JBBJLR010000013.1:10207603-10222494 GCA_037577145.1 Brachypetersius gabonensis | reverse complement strand
AAAGGCAATTTAACGATATGGGTATCTTTCAAGGAGTAATTATATATATTATATATATATATATATATATATATATATATATATATCGATAAGCAACACCTTAAACAACAGCCGCATCACTGCAGCCTCATCAGTCTTTCTGTAAGTGGTAGGGGATACTCAGGGAAAGCTGGAAAGTCAAGACTGTCAGTTTCATATCAGTTACTGCTACCGCTGGTTAGCTAAGTAACACTATCTGAAAGCAGCACGAACATCTTAATTTAACAAATCAGGTAAATCATGTAGTTTTAAACAGTTAATGTGCGTTCATAACGAGCCCCAGCTCCACAATGGTTACTATAAACACAGCTGTGTTATTGTCGCTGTGTTGTTAGCTGTTAGCCGTTAGCCGGCCGGTACCTTGTGTTCGGGACCCAGACTCTGGCGGTTCTGTCTCTCGATACAGACACAAAGGCTCCCTCTGGGAAAAACGTGCTCGCCAAGCCCCGCACGTCCATCTCATGTCCCGAGATAGAGCAGCTGAGCCTGTAGGTGCTGCTGGAAGCCATCGTGAATAAAAACTTGAGCTGGGCGAGCAGAGAGAAAAGAGAAAACTCATGCAGCCCCGGAACTGAGATAGAGGAGGACACGCTCCAGACGAGAGCTGTGAGAACACTCCCCAAAATAAAAGACCTCACTCAGCCTTCAACAGCAATGATTCAGTGATTGAGATATATATATATATATATATAATTTGCTTTTGGTCTGTATATTCTCTTTAAACATTTAAAAGTTTTAAATCAATTATAAATTAAAATATAACTTAAATGCGGGCATTTTTGGTAACACACATGGATGTAATAAGCAACCCGAGTGTAGTGGAGAATAAAATTTGGAAAATATATGTATGATTTATAAACTAATCTAAATTGGTAGATGATTGTAGTAAAACTACACTCTGTCTTGACTGTCGAGCAGTGAGAGTTTCTCATCTCCTCTCTGAATTCAGCGTGGGATCTGAAGGGTTAACATCTGCTGAACTTCACGCCGGAAGGAGTCTGATCTGGTCTGTGTGCTCAGACTCAGACATGTCTGCCAACAGGAGGATCACTCTCATATTTGGAGGCTTCGTGGCTGCAGTGGCAGCAGCTTTCTACCCTATATTTTTCCATCCTCTCACTCACACAGACGAATACAGTAAGTAAACCAGAGTGTGACTGGTTTCTTTGTTATTGTGACTGTCATGTCAGCTCTACTGACTGTAGTCCGTGTTTACTGTTTGTGTGTCCTCCTGACCTGTCTGCTCCAGAACTCAGGATTTAGTCGTTTGTATACATTTTTGCTAGATTTACAATTATATATCGCTGCTTGTATCCCGAGACTGCTCGCAGACCACCTGATAGAGCACCACATAATACTTTGTCACACAGGTGCCATTACATACACTGTATGGACAAAAGTATTGAGACACACCTGTTTTTCAGGGTTTGGGTAATTACTCCCACTTTAGGCAAGACCCTGTTCTATTCCAGCATGTCTGTGTCCCAGTGCATAAACAAAAATAAAAAAATGCTTGCTTTTCCATAATATGGATCTTTTATAGCTCAATATATCACTCATTACTCTTCTTATTCTGCTTATTACACTGTATAATGTTAAATGCTCATCTTCCTCAGAGGAGATCCAGAAAGTGAATCGAGCTGGAATCAATCAAGCAGACGTTCAGCCTGCTGGTAAGTACTGTACCCTCCTATAGTGGGGTTGTCCAACTTTAGTCCTGGAGGGCCAGTGTCCAGCATAGTGTGGAAGTTCCCCTGCTGAAACACACACACGCGCACACATACACATACATTGACTGGTGAGTTCAATCAGGTATGTTTAAAAAGGAAAACCATCAAAGTCTGCTGTACAACATTGCCCAGGACCAGAACTGGGCTCCTCTGTTGTATAGTATTCAAACAGCCATGTCTGATATACATTTGTGTTGTAAGCTAATAACTGTGGAAACATCTGGTTAGTTATTCTGTTTATTCTGACATGTGAATTATACTGACATGTATTAGCACCATAACCATTCTGAATCCTAGGTATGGTTCTTTTTTTTTTGCTTAAACATTTCATGGTCTCCTCTGTCTGTTTCATAAGGATTGAAGATCTGGTCGGATCCATTTAAACCAAAGTCATGACGAGACTGGAAGGGTGCAGGCAGACAGGGGAGGTGATTTATGTACATGGAGGAACTGTAGAATCCTCTGAGTGAGTGAATAACTGAGTGTGTGAACAAGTCAACGAAACGTATTCCAGTGGAAGACCCCCGCACTTCAATGTTCCATGTTTTCATGACTTGATTCAGCTTATGAGGGGCGTGGCACCTGGGCTGTGAGTTGACTGGGTTACAGAGAAAACCCTTTTACAGGGTTACAGAAAAAAATCATTCAGACATTGTGAAAACAGTTGTTTAAAGGCTGTCAGTTTCCCAGTATTTGATCTTATTAATAAAATTGGCGTAGACATCAAGAAGCAGCATATCTACTTGCTTTTTGAGAAGAAAAATTTAATCCATTAAGTTAAGATTAAAACGAGATACAACATTTAATTCTGTAATTCTAACCCTAACCACATTGTCTTGGCATTTATTTTCATTTGTTTTAAGGTATTTAATGGTGTGTTCTGTATTTGGTGAATAAATTATATCTAAATTTGGGAACTGTTTCAGTCTTGTTTGTTATTGAGCGAATTACACTCTAGGGGGAGCTCAAATCCTTGCAGAAGAAGTCCTGAATCCTGTTAGGCCACAGCCACAGATGCATAAAGCTTTTTCGTTTGCATCTGCTTTATAATACATCTAATTGTTATAAACGTTTTATTTGACAATAAATTACTTTTTGCTTGTTTGGAAAAATAGCATATAACTATTACAATGATTTGTCACAACATTAATTATTCAAGCTGATAAAAGTAAGAAATTCCTATCAGTATTATTTATATTTACGTGTGTGTGATATTTAAAAATATATATATATTTGTATACACACTCTGTCCAGTTCTAATCATATCTCTGACTATTATTTCTTCCAGTCAGCTCAGGACACACAATTTTCTCCAATCTTCTGTAATTCTGGGTTGTTCCAAAGTTTTGCTTAGATTAAAGTATCAGACCAGAATATGAAATTCATTCTGTTGTTTATGTTGAATCACAAGTCTGTTTCATTAAAGTGTAACTTGAATAACACTCGTCACACAAGTCCATTTGACACCAGTGATTGTATTACACCATAAAAATAACAAACTTCGCCAAACCTGGTTCGCTCTTGAGTTGCACAGATTAATAGCGGAGTACAACTTAAAATAATTTCAGCTTTCCTTCTGTTACCTTCAGCTGCACCTTGATTTCTATTGTTATTTTGGCAGCGGGACTTGGAAGTGTCCTTTGGCAACAGAAAGTTGCGAAACAAAATCTGTAACCTGAGAGAAGCACACGAGTGTGGAGCGCTGCTCCAGGCAAGTCCTGTTGTCGTGGTAACCGGTCTAAGCCCACACCTGTGTGGTGGTGCTGCTGAGGGCCCTGTCCGCTGTGGTACAGTAGTAAAAGTGGTGTGTGTGTTTAGGAACCTTGCTTTTCAGCAGTTCTGGTTTAGGAGCAATGCCAGACTCCATGCTCTTCCTGTGATCAGCACTCAGACCGTTCTGCTGATTAAACCACCTTTGGGTGCTTTTCACAGTAGTTTGCAAATGAAAGCTGTGAAATCATGATGATGGAAAACCTGCTTTTCATACTGAGGGGGATGCTCAGAATCTGCAGAATACACCCAACATTCTGGTGAAAAGCTAAAGCATCCTTACTTTCTTACTTTAGTGAAAATTAGTTCCCAAAGTTGGGACAGGAAGTGTAATTACTTGTGAGCATAAGTCTTAAGCATGACTTATTAAACCATTTTTCTTACTTTTTCTTACATCTTACTAAATTATTCTCCGTCACTGCATACCTACAATGTGTGAAATATATATATATCTATATCTGTGTATATATATATATATACACACACACACACACACATATAGATGTTAGTACTTATAATCCAGAGCTGTTTGGGAGAGCTACCATTAAAAGGAGTTCCAGCTTTCTATATCTGTCCAAGGTCTGTCTTGCAGAGGTCTGTTATATGCCCTTAAAGAGCAGTTTGCTGAAGTGGTGTGTGCTTTAAACGGCGCTCTAGTGTTTTTGGATATTCTTCCTACGTTCCATTTGAAGTGCTTTGGGGGCTTTTTTCTAACAGTATTGTGTCTGCTAAAAGGATCTGACTGACGGAGAGCGAGGGAGGAAAGTAAGAGGGCTTATGAGGGGAAGCAGGGTCCTGTCTCCCGCGAGAGCCGCCGCATAGCCAAGAACTGACATAATATCTCCGCACTACCACAAAGAGCACATCGCTAACCCTCAGCGGAGAGGCTGCCAGCGCAGCAGCTGCCAAACGCAATAACACTCACCCCCCCTCCTCTCCAACTCTCTCTCCTCGCTGCCTCACCAATCAACAAACCCCATTGTTTATGAGATGCTGTTATTGTTGGTCACTGTTCAAAAAACAAAAGGGAAAAAATCCAGAGGCCCCAGGGCCGTATGAAGGACTTCCAAAGCGAAGAGTGGAAAGAGAAAAAAAAAAAGAAAAGAAAAGCAAGAAGAGTGCAAAAATTCCTTTCATTCTTTGCACAGTGTTTTCCAGATTCCTGAAAGGACGACAGTCAAGACCTTGGAAGTAGCCTGAGACATCAGGGGAATAGTGGCATGAAGTGGGGAAACAAAGAATGAGCCTAAAATTCTTACACAGTTGTTAGAGCTTGTAATAAGGACCTCAAAAGATCTCCAATTACAAGCAGACTGCAAGTAATTTATCATTCAAATGAATCTTTGGTTGTACAAAAAAAACCCTTAGAAGCTGTCAGCTGAGGTCTTTTTGGGCCACTTCTCAAGTTCTATCAATCTTCTGTGTGCATCTTGTTATTGCTGACATGGGGAATTTTCTTCTTCAAGCTTTTCTAATTGTCAGAGGTTGTGTCAGCTAAGGGAGCAGGGACTGGTGAGTGAGGCCAAAGCAATTGAGAAATAGTAGGAAAGGTTTCCACGGAGGAAAAGAAGACAAATGCACAAGCAGCCTCCAGACATGACCAGAGTTGTCAGATTAGAAAAGAACAGGAAGAGCAAATGAGGTTGATATGTGCATTGGGACGTGTGAGAGAGAACAATAACAAAAGCAGCGAGAGTGCTGGCAAATCTATGCTTTCCGAGAGCAAGCTTCTTTAATTAACAATAGTCGGTGTTGTGTGGAAGGTCTTTGCTGCCAGAGTGCTGCACTGCAGTTGTTAAAGCAACAGAAGATATCGTAGAGAAAGGGCTTCTTTTCAATTTCTTCGTTTTGGAAAGTGATAAGGGGCAGTTGTTGTCAGCCATTGCTTTGTTTATTTAACCCTATCCAAGTTTATTGTTCAGTAATTATTCTTATATTGTTTTTATAATGACACGTTATGTTCAAAGTTATTTTATTGTCAGCAGCTGTTGACACATACATAGTGTGATGAGACAACGTTTCTCCATGGACCACAGTGCAACATATAGAAGCATTCTACAGAAACAACACAGTAAATAGACAGTAATGTGATGCAACAGTATAGAGTAGCTCCTTGGTAAACCTTCCAGAATTACTAGTGTTGCATCATAAGTATGATTATTGCACAATTGGCAGTTAGCAGCATTGAGCAAAGTGCAAGCTATGACAGAAACAGTACAACAAATAGACAAAATAGCAGTGTGATAGCAGTGTGAATGGGATGTAAATCTGAGACAGTACAATTAATAGACAATAGAGTAGTGTAACAGTAAAGTGGGAAAGGGATGTAAACCTTCCAGAATGAATAAGACTGCACCATATGTATCATACTGCTTGAGAGTAAAGATTGAAAGGGATGTAAACATTTACGGCAGGTTTATTATTTTGTAATAACCGTATAATTGCTAAATTCTTCTTTTTGTGGCAGCAAACTAATATAATGTGGGTCTGCATGCCTCTGGAGGTTGCCGTGTTTCTTCTCGCATGTCTTGATCCTGTCATCTACTTTGCGTTTCCTGTTCTGTGGTTAAGATGCTGCTGTTCGTCTTTGTTTCATGTTCTATGTTATCTGTGTTTGTTTTGTCATGTTTGACCGATCTATAAAGTGCCCTTGGTTTTGAGGTAGGGGCTATACAAATTATTAGTAGTAGTACTACACTAATGCAGTCTAAGATAAATGTAACTCATAATACTAGCATCATAATACTAGCATAATACTATCTGAAGAAATAGGAAACTTCTCTAGACATCACTTGGAGACTTGGAGTTAAATTTGATCCTGGCAACTCAAAGGATCAAAAATTGGGCCAATTTCTCAAATCATGCTATTGGTAACAAACCACACTAAAAATTAGGGGTAAAATCAAACTAATTTGGGTCTAATTTGGGTCAGCCTAGCAGCAGCTTAACAACCACCTAGAACATTATATCAACCACCTATGAAATGTCAGCTATACATGTTGAAAGTGTTTTATGTTTATGTCTAAACACCATTTAAATCCAAAATACTCATCCTCTATCCTCCTACGCGTTTAACCCACTGAAACATGGCCTAGCCAGGCCTAGCCATTATTTTCAGTTAGTTAGTTTTTAACTTTCTCCACTCTTTCCTTGTCCTTTCTTGAAGTGAACATGGTGGAGTACCTCTGAAAGGCTGCGGTGTCTGAACGCTTTATCCCTGTCAAATTAATGTGTGTTTACATGTTCTAGCAGTTGGTGTAGTATGAAAGCCTTGTGGTAACTGCTTTGAGGTGTAAAAATAACTCCTCATTATAGTCAGTATGAACCAGAATAGGTTACATAGAACAGGTTACATGGTTAATCAGGCTTGCTAGGTTACATGACCTATCTTTCTGGGTTATGTTTGTTGTCTGACTGAAGTGAGTGGTTTTATAAAAGTGGGAAACTTTTTTGGTTATTGGCATTTTGTGACAATTTTTGCTGAATATTTGTTGCAGTTTTTTGTTTGTTTTATTTGGAGAGGTAGTTTTAGTTCCCCTTGGCAACTGCCCATTGGCTGCTGTTGTGTGAGTGCTTCATACTGAAAGTCATACTGAATTACTCAGTTGACTGTAGATGACGGAATAGAGATTAGGTTGAAAAATGGTGAAGTATTCTTTTTATCAGTTGATTCGAGCAGGGAAAACACCGTATTATGTATGACGGGGTAATCCAGCACCAGAATTTGGAAACTCTGAGCTCCACGCATGCTTGTCGGTTCATGCATGAAACACATACGTGTGGTCTGTCACACACTTACAAGTTCAGTTATGGAGGCCTCAAATTCTTGTTCTCCACAGTGAATATTTCCTTGCTTCAGAACAATGTAAATGCAGTGATGGCTGCATTCTTGGGTTACCAGGCTGAGAGAGCAGATAGCATAAGTATTTAGCAACGTCTGGAAAAACGAGCTCCAGGAGGTAAACGAGCTCCTTTCTGTCCCTGATGGCGTGGCCTTAGACCAAAGAGAGAAAGAGAAAGACAGAGCACATCTTAAGAAATATGGAGTCATGCACTAAGACACAAGCACAACTACAGCTGCTTAGTTTCTGAGTGTGCACACAAGTAAAAAAAAAGTCTTCTACAAATTGGGCTTGGTTAAGAACCACAGGCCGAAGCTGTGGTTGGCAGAGGGTTGCATCTCTGCTTCTCCCTTTCTGCTTGGGTATTTCCCATTGTTTGCACGGCTTTTACTTGTGTGTGTATTCTTTTCAAGGCATCTAATCAGTGCAGTATGTTAAACCGCTTGGGAAATGAGTTATGTTGGGTTTATTAGGCCTTTTTACACCGGCCTGCCTTCTCATTTACGTAAAAAAAGAAACTCGGTTGTGCTGTGGTAACAATTCTGCTGTACTCTGTTATTTAGCGACACAATGACCATCATATGTGACAAAAACTATATGAAAGGATGATATTTAAGTTTTAAAAGTTGCAGTTTTCTCTCTGGTGTTAAAATACTGTTTGACAAATGGAGAAATTCTGTTGGAAGGAACAACAAATTACTATTTTCCAATGTGTTGGTATGTATAAGGTATTTTATATATTTTTTTTGAGCACAAGAGGGACTGTGTTATCATGAATACCATCATAACCATGATGTTATTTGCCAAAACACACAGTCTTTAAACAATAGTTTTGATAAAGGTAAAACGATGCCACAAACATTTCGTCAGGTTTTAAATTTGACCTTTACCTTACTGTTTAGGTTGTTTGGGCTTCTGTATCAAAAACATAATTTTGTTTATTTTTCCATACTCTTTATTCCTTAGAATTAAACTGGCTGTTTTTGTTATTGTTACCGTCCCTTTAAGGCTGATATTTAAATGACCTCTCCTCTAATTGGCAGCTGTGAATGATGGCTAATTTTATAAAGCAGTCTGGACTGAAACATTCCTTTTAACTTGTATGTGAATACATACAAGTTGAATAGGCATATATTAGTAGATCTGTTGGTTTTCAACACATCACAAAAGCAATTAATTCAAGATGGGCTGTTGGAGTGTGGTATCCATATATTTACTGTACATACTGAGGAGTAAAGTATTGTAAAGTTTTACAGTGTGTATTCAACTTGATTTAGAAAAAGCTTGAAAAAATTGTTTTTCCAGGGTAGGGCCTCTTGGTCAGTTGCAGCAAAAAGCATTGAATGATGTAGTTTTTCCCCCTTGTTTTGAGGGGAAAAAAACATATGTTTGTTATTTGTCACCATGTAAATGTAATTCCTCATGTTGCTAACTATGTACAATTCCAGTCAAAAGTTTAGACCCACCTTTTCATTTAACAAATTCCTTTTTTGTCATTATTGGCTACACTGTAGATTAATATTGATAACATCACCTATTGCTCTGACAGCTTCGCGCACTCATGGCATTTTTTCAGTCAGATTCATGAGGAATCGACCTGGAATGGTGTTTAATTAACAGGAGTTCTTCGCCGAGAATTAGTGGAATTTCTTGCCTTCTTAATGTGTTTAAGGTCATCGGTTATGATGGTCGGTTTGGTACACAGTCAGTGATCCTATCCCACTATGGTTCTACTCCACATTATGGCAAGAACCACTTAACTAAGTATAAAGAAACAACAGTCCACCATTTCCTTATTACAAAACATATTCTGGTTTGTTTAACTCTTTTTTTACTACCTAATTCCATGTGTGTAATTCAATGTAGAAAATAACAAAAACAAAGATAAAACACTGAATGAGAAACTTTTGACTGGTAGTGTAATTAATACCAAAATAACAGCATTGTTACAACTTCTAGTGGTTGGTTATACTGGTGAATTGCAACCTAAATGTACCTTTTCAGTTATAGTTGTTGTTTGCAGGCATGATGTAACAGTTTCTGTGCTTGGATGTCATGCACATTTAAGAAAATAGTCTTCGATAAAGGAATAATGGGCATATCTGCCAGCCACTCAGTCTAGCTGCCTGGAATTAACGTTTTTCATCCCTACAGACAGCTAGGCAAGGTTTCATGTGAGTCCTTGCAGTCTTTATGTCAGTCACATAATAAACAGTGGGAGGGCTGTTGCCTTAGGCTACAGTTTCAGTCAGGCAGGCCAGAGCATAGCCACAGCATAGCCATCCATCCTCACTACAAAAAGAGTGCAATGGAAGTCTAATTTACCACTCCTATTAAAAACTGACAATTTCAGCCATGAAAATAGTTCCACTTCATATCAAAACGATCTTCCACATTAAATTCCATGAAAACCTCTTTAACATTGTTATTTTATGAGTTCCACTGACTTTTATTCATATTTCCTGGCAAGCGGCCGCAGCTTCAACCTCAAGAACAAAATAACAATAAACAGGGAAGCCTCCAGGCGATCATGTGCGGAAGTCTGGGGGGGGTGAGGGTCTTAGATGGCAGTGGCAGACACTTTACATGCAAGAGCAAAACACCTCCGTAAGAGTAAGCACTGGACTTAATCGAGGGTTTATGCAACAAATTCAAACAATGAATGGTAGACAGGAAAAGCTCTTTTGACTCTATGAAATGCTGCTGGGGTTTCAGAGATCCTATTCAATGGAAGTGGTGTTCTTTGGACATCGGTGTGTTTTCATTGGTCATTTGTTGAGGCGGAGAGCACAATATCCCTGTTTTCATTGGGGAACTGATCTTCCCACAAATAATGATCAAAAGTAAACAGTTCTAACCATGCAGCCTTTTCAGCAACTCAAGGAATCTGCAGTACAGTGTGGCCTGTCATAAAATATTCAGTGGGTTGTGCATTTCTGGATTAATTGTGATTTGCTCTATGTCCTCTCACATGTGCACAAACACACTTACAACCGCTGTCTCTCATTGGAGCGCGAGGGACGACAGCACAATATATGACCTGGCAGGGGCTGAGGATTCTGGGAAAAGAAGTGGAATTTTGGAACTACTGATGGAACACAGCGCTGTCCACTGCTGGAGGAAGCCCTCACACAACTGAACCAGGAGAAGAAATCCTAATGCCACACACCACACTGCCAGGAACACTCAGGACAGCTTTAGCCACTGGTCCAACACACTGAATTAGTTTTAATGCAAATTTCGTTTCTTGATGCATTGTATATTTTAAGGTCACATTTCAGGACTGCTGTGCCCCACGTGCTACGTGTTAAGTGATGGTTCAGCAAAAAAGAGAATTAAAGCAATCCCCCCCCCCCCCCCCCTACACATCATGTTGCTAAAAGTCAACACTGAGTCTGTGCCTTTGCCCAGTTTTCTAAATGCAAGACAGTGTCAGACAAGACATGAGCAAGTTTATTTGAATTCACATCTGATCTAAAACTAGCATTTACTCTTTGTCATGTTATAAAGTATTCTGGACCATCGCAGTGCATCTCATCATTTTGACAGAATATACGTACCTAACCTTTACTTTATTGGATTTCAAATTGAAGCCCAAAAAACCTCATAGTTTTCTTAAATCTAGTCTGCCAAGTCAAGTGGACCTTTTGGGATCCTGATACTAATCTTGTCTGCAGATTTTTGTCACCTGTTTGTCGTGAATAACTTTGTAATGTAATGTTTGCATGTCATGTGGATTATACTATTCTTGACTTACTTACTGGGTAAATCATGGGCTCCTTAAACATCTCTGGTTTGAAGATTATGCAAAGGCTGCTAGAGAACATCATGCATGTTGGTAAGCGCACATTCAGAAAAACACTCACAGGACCCTAAAACAGACATCAATCAGGTTGGAATGTTTAACTGTTAAATCCCACAAATGCTGAAAACAACAGCAGCACAGACTCACCCAGGCCCATACTGCCCTTGTGAAGGCAGAAGAACAATTGAGTAGTCAGACTGCAGGGATCATAAACCCATACACCAACTATGCAGCGTTCTTGGTTGATGAATACAGTGTTTGCCTTGGAATTATTGTAAAATGATTGAGAAGAGAAAAACCATCAAAAATTCCTCAGTGAATTACAGAGTATACTCACATTTCAGATGGTACAGTTTAGGATTTAAGTGTTATTAAACTTGTGCTCTAGTGCAAACCTTTAGCCATGAGTCTGAGTGCCTTTACCTGCCATGTCAAAAGAGGCTGATAGAAACTAGACTGTAGTCTCATGTTAAAAGACTGTTTTAAGTGAAAAGCAAATGGAGGTCAGCGTTACCAGACATAGGTTGCATGAGGTATGAAGATTACAACATTAACCATGTACTGAGTATCTCTTCCATGAATGATGGGCCTTTAGCAGATTAATTAGCTTCTTGAACAGTCAGGGACTATGTAAAGTAAGTAAAGTGACTCGTGAACACACCTTTGCACACAGTGTGAACACTGTGAAATTCTTTCTCTTCTTTCTCAGACTATCAGTCCTGGGATTCAAACCAACCGGGACAACTCCCTAAACATCAGGCTGCCAGCTCAATCTTCAATGGACATTCCATGCCCTGCCCAAAAATGCTTTTTTGTCTTTTATATCTTCACATGATATTAATAAAAATGCCACTGAGTTTAATACATTTTCAAAACTATGAGTTTCCATTTACAAAGCTAGATTTCCCAGCTGGGCTAGGCTGTAGCAATTGATGGAAACTAGGCTGACAAAAAATCGCTACCCTCCTAGTCAGTTCAGTACGAAAAAAATCATCTGACCTATCCAAACGGCTGGACTTTCAGATGTCTGATGTTCTTTAATAGTAGTTAAGTTTTATGCTACAATTTCCCATTAGGTGGAACAGGATTTCTTCACAGCGGTTTCTACAAATAACGGATTCAGGTGGAGCATGGATAGATCAGTTTCTCGGTCTCAAAACTACACAAATGACATCACCCACGTAGTCAATGAAGAATAAGTCTTAAAATGAATAAAGGAATTACAAGCCAAGGAAGAAGGGGTTAAACCAAGTCGTCTTCCGCAGGGGCAACTGTAGACTGACCGTTCTCCACTGAACTCCAAGTCTGTGGCCTAAACTCGGAGCACATGTTTGCGAGGCTGGCGAAGGCCCAGACCAGAGCTCTATTCTGCCCCTGGCAGCGCACAGATTAGGCCTGTAATTACAGGCCTCGGTTTGGACCAGGCTTTGTTTGAGAAAATGGAGAGAGGTGGTGGTGGGTGGGGGTGGAGAGGGTAGTGATGTCATCTCTGGTTTGGAAAAGCACAGCTTGCGATCACAGCACTGGTGGCGGCTTACTGCAGTAAGGAGAAGCTCAGAGAGAAAGAATGAGATGAAAAAGTGCTCTAGATGCAGTACGTGTTTAAGGTCACTGAGGTGCTATATGTGCAAAGGACCAGATGTGTTAAACATACAGTGAACGTCTATGTGTTCAGTTAGGGACGCCACATTTTATGTTTTTTTTCTAACACAACCAGTTTTCTAACACATCCAACCTTTCCTACATTTTTCTCAATAGTATTTTTTTTGCTAAAGTCATTTTTAAAGTCATTTTATTTCTCTCTGTTTGTCCTGGAAAATGAAAAAGGCTGTTTTTGTACCTTTAAGTCTGACACTGGGTTGAGTCTTCAAAGCGCAGATGCTTTGAGGCACTGCTGCAAATAGCACATGACTATAGATAAGGAAGGTTTCAGACTCTTTTATTGCACCGCTGGAACCTGTCAGTTCAAACTGTAATCCACACACTGACCAAGTCAAGTTTTCTTAATTCTCTATGCCATATTCTCAACTTCTAATTAACCAGCACAATCACAGCAACTAACTTATACAGCTTTTCATCTTCACCCTTACAATCATAAGCCCTGCTCTGACAATATATCCCAACTGTTAATAATTGTTCTAAAAATTGTAATCTTAATAACAACGTAATCCTCCAATCAGAATTTTTTATTGTCACATGCTTGAAACAAAGCATTCCTTTTTGTATTTATTCATGTTAGTTATAATCATTTATAGAAAAATGGAGGAAAATTAGAAATCATCCACAGTGCACTGTATAGTCAGAATGGCCAAGATAAAATATGTGACCAGTAGATGGCACTAGAGAGATGGGTGCCAAATGTTTTGAACCATTTTAAACACATTTGCATTGAACGTGTTTCTCGATGCTTCACATACATCTAAACACCAGTTAACCTTAGCATTATAACCACCTGACTAATATTGTGCCAGCCTCCCTTGTACGGCCAGAGAAAACCCTAAACTGTCAAGGCATGGACTCCATAAGACCTCCAGAGCGCTACTGTGGTGCCAACGTGTTTGGAGCAGGTCCTATGAGTTGTGGGGTGGAGCCTCCATGGATCAAACTACTCTGTCTAGCACCTCACTGATGCTTGATCAGACTGAGATCTGGGGGATTTGGTGGCCAACACCTTGTTTGTTGTGCCACCTCTTTTTCATGTTCCTGGTGCCATATTTTCTCCAGGTAGGCTACAAATACGCACCCGGCCCCCCCACACAATATGACAGAAAATGTGATTCATCAGACCAGGCCCCTGCTTCCATTGTACCATGGTCCAAGTCTGATGCTCATCTACCTCTTTGATAGTGCAGAGATCAGCATGGGCACTCTGGCTGGTCTGCAACTACACAGCCCTAGCTGTGATGCACTGTGTGTTCTGACAGCTTTCTATTTACCAGATGGGTTAACCTTTGTTCTCCACATGTATCAACAAGCTTTAGGTGCCCATGACCCAGTTGCCAGTTCACTGGTTGTTCTTCCTTGAACCCCTTTTGTTAGGTACTACCAGGAACATCTCACAACACCTGCTGTTTTGGAGATGCCCTGACCCAGTCATCAAACCATCACAATCTGGCCCTTGTCAGAGTTGCTTATGTCCTTACCGTTGCCCATTTTTCTTGCTTCCAACACATCAACGCCAAGAACTGTTCATCTGCTGCCTAATGAATCACACCCCTTCAGAGGTACCACTGTAATGAGAATAGATGTTATTCACCTCGCCTGATAATGGCTTTAACACTGTGGTTATGTTCTGACCAGCCTTCTATTATTGTCTCAATGTGAACGGGTGTTCAATTTAAACAGCTGTAGGCTGAACAGGTACAAATAAATAAATGAGTTGGTTTCCCATGACATCATAAAAACAATATGTTTAATGTGGGCTATTTTAGTTCCCATGCATGGGCTACAGAGAGAACTCTGTATGATTTGAACCCTTAACAGATATGCTGTGGTCTTGTAACTGTATTATTTAACACAACATGATGCAAATTGAGTTAAAACTGTGATACTGATAAAAAAATACTCAAATGTTTACACCCTCCATCCAAGGTCCAACCAGAATGATGGTTCAGAAAAAGATAATCTATCTCTCTCTCTCTCTCTCTCTCTCTCTCTCTCTCTCTCTCTCTCTCTCTCCCTCTCTCTCTCTCTCTCTCTCTCTCT
>JBBJLR010000013.1:10162578-10178037 GCA_037577145.1 Brachypetersius gabonensis | reverse complement strand
TGTGTGTGTGTCTGTGTGTGTGTCTGTGTGTGTGTCTGTGTGTGTGTCTGTGTCTGTGTCTGTGTCTGTGTCTGTGTCTGTGTCTGTGTCTGTGTCTGTGTGTGTGTTTTTGTGGCAGAAGTCTGCCCTTGCAGAAAAAGAGGTGAACTGTTTTAAAAGAGAAACGTTCCCATAGGGCCTCTACCCTTCCCTAATGCCTGTTATCAAGGTGATGGTCTGGGAGCTTGAAAGTGAGAGAGAGGGGACAAGGAGACTGAGGAGAACAGATGTGGAATCAGTGAGCAGACTAAATAGAATGGGATGGTGTAGAGTTTAAAGGCTGGTATGTGTGCCGATCTGACCCCTGTTCTGCCCCCTCCCCCTTCATACAGTGACCTGAGCAAAGGTAAGCTATTAACAGCTACTGCTTTGGCCCCCCATTGGTAAATTTGTTTCTCACCTCACAACACAACTTGACGAAGTCAGAACGAAAAAAAAGGAAGCCATCCACCTACTGTAACAAGGCTGCATGTTGCATCAGCTGTGTGTTGTTTCAGTTATAAGGCTGTGATGGTGCATATTGTCGCTGTTAGATCAGGATAGTGAATCTCCATTTTCTCAGTTTCTTTAAAGTTTTTATTTCCATTTTGCTACATGACTTGAAAACTCCAGCTTCCCATTTGTTGAGCATTTTGTGATGAGTGGACCATGTCTAGAATTAGTAAATGGATTTTACTTTTTGGTCCAATGTGTTTCAGGTGGAAAGCCATATAGTCCCCTTTCAGGACATGCCTGTTTTGGAATATGGCATTTCTGTTTTCGGTGGCAGACACAAGAAAGTTCGCTGGATGAATTTTTTGTGATTTAATTGGACTCACAATGTAAAGCTATGTCACCAGACAGATGTATGTTGTAGCCCATTTGTTTGTGTAGATACAGCAGGAACTATGTTGGTGATGCAAGAGGATGTCTGTCACTTTGGCTTTTGCCGTGAAAGTGTTTTAGACTACCAGACAAGGCCCACCCCAGTTTGAGTGATTGGCAGCCTGACTCAATGATGTTTGAGTGACTTCCATCTGAAGTGAAATGTGGGGTTCATGTTCTTCATACCAAGGAAGCGAGACTCATTATTTACTTATGTGAGCTTGGTATGTTTTGAATGGTCTTAACTTTGTCTTCGGGGATCGGATTGTCATTATCACTTGAAGCCAAAAACGGAATTAACATGAGTGAGGGGGAAAGAGCTCGTGCAGTTTTATGAAGCGCTGGGGCGACTGGACAGAAATCCCAATTCCTCCATTGTGTTTGCCTTGGCTTAGCTTAGGTAGGAGGAGGGGAAAAAAAGAACTTGTGAGAAGAGCACTGTTTGCCGTGCCCTTTTATATCAGAGTTTCCTCATTCTCGCACCAGGCTGTTGGTTACGATTACAGCACAGTCAAGGGAACTTTCTTTCTTCAGTGTCAGCAGTTCTCAATACATATTTTTTTTCTACATCCAGGATGTTTCATTCAGAAAATGTGGTGATTTACCCATATCGGATCCTTGTTTAATGTTTAGTTCCAAAAAGGCTATTTGTTTTCCTTTTAAACTTTAGCATTTCTGTCTTTGTTTAAGATGAAATGTGTGAAGTGTTATGCCCTGAAATGTAAGGCATGTAGGCTTAAACACAACCCATTTTGTTAAATAAAATCAGAATCAGTGATGGCATTAATTCAGTTTCTGAAGAGATAAACCTTAATGTGATTTGGAGCCTCACAGGACAGGTCTTCCTCAGTAGAAAAGGGAAAAAAGGAATCTGACTAGAAACGCACTCATTCTGTAATTCTGCGGGACAGGAAAACGGCCCCTCGTTGATGAATTGTTTGTTTTGGCTGGAGACGAGGGCCTTGGTGTTGTGGAGTGTCTGTGACTGACAGCATGTCAGGGGGGCCAGAGGATTTGAAGGGGCTTTTCTTTTGCATAGCTGCGTATATGGATTCACATAGCAGCTGAAAGCGGTGACTGTTTCGTACTGTGACAATTTGCCCTGCTTTAATATGCGCAGGCACAGCAAAGGGAAAAGCCTAGCAGGAGATTGTGTAAGGCTCTTATTACAACAACCAAACAAGACAACTGCCAAATCCAGCTGCTGGTTCAAATGTACACCTTTTTTTGTGCAGTTAACATTTAAAGCACACCAATCAATTTGAGGCCATTCTTTTTCATTTGTTTTTAATTGTTGCTTATTTGCTTCAGATTTCACTTAATCTTCTCTTCCTGTTACAAATGGACTTCTTTTGGTAATTATAGATTTGAGTCTAAGGAACGTGGCCAGACAACCAAAAAAGCCAAAATTTCAAAAGAAATTGTGCAAGGCTACATAGTACTGTCCCACTGCTCTTTGAGGAAGTAAGCCATTTTTCATGCTGGTCACTTTACCCTTTTTTGGTGTGATATGTGCCTGACACTTTAAATGCTCCACTGTCCCCTCTGCTGAATGCAAAAATAACCAGACCGGTTCAGTTGCACAATGATATGAGAAATTAAAGTTCTCTAAAACAGATCACTCATGTTTCATCTAGGGGAAATGCTGTCTCCTGGCTTTTTTTAGTTCCACATTAACATCTTGACTTGCCTCAGTTTCAGCACACGCTTGAGTGGAGTGGACGCTGATTGGTTTTGACCAGAGTCTTTATTCAGCATTACTTACAAACTGCTTTACTGACAGCATCATAACTCCACCTCTCTTTCTGGCACCACATCGCGAGACATTCCTCCCAGAGTATCAGAGCTACTGAACGAATGAAAATGTTTGGCTCAGCCAAACATAGTTGGCAAAATTCTGGCAGGACGGATATTGGAGAAGGCATGTTTCCTCATTTCTTAGGACTGTTACTTGCTACTCAGTAAAATATTTGGCCATTAACTAAAATAATAGGTTTTAACATAAAAAACAAAAACTCTTTGGTCTGTAACTAGTCCCACATTTGTACTTTTTATCAGTAAGAGTTGCACCAATTATAATTGAGTAGTTAGATGGTTAAACGGGGCAAATCCAGCCTGTGATGAGTTCAGAGAAGTAGGCAGGTTCATTAAAAGACAGACACAGATGGGTTTTTTTCCCCCTAGCGTGTCTTTCTCTACCATCAGCAGAGGGATGGAACACAGGGGAAGAAAGCCAGTGAGCATAAAGGTGACTAAGGAGCAGAAATGAAAGCAATGTTTTTTGTCTCATTACAACAACACGTAGAAACCAGATGGCAGCGCAGATATGACACAGACAGTGTACCAGTAACACCCTCTTTCTCTCGCATCTCTCTTCCAGTTCTCTTCCCCTGTTAAGGATCACAAGTGGGCTAAAGGTCAGGGGAGATTTCTGAGACGTCTGACTGCTTTCTGCTTTTCACCCCTCATACTGTGTCACTGGAAAGCTATTTCAGTTTGATTCTTTTGAAGGCTTTTTGGTTACAATCTATAGAGTCATCAGCTGAGAAGTATGAAATATGAGCTGGGGCTTGAAAGCTGTGTTTGGTGTGCAGATCACTCTAATGCAAGCGGCGGGCCTTTTTGTTACAATGTTCTGTATGAGCAAGTCATGACTGGGCTCACAACAGAAGGACAGTGTGACCAATGACACATTTAGAACTTAGGAGTCATGTGGACCAACGTGATGGGGCTGACAGTGTCCATGCACTGCTCGGCCCCATGCACTTTGCTGCTTTGTTGTAGCCTTTTCCTCCAGTGTGGATGAGTCATCTTTTCATTTCCTCTCATTTCTCTTTCAAGAAAGATTGGGGATGAATCGCAGAGGGCGCAAGAGTCATATTCTTAGGGGCTAGTTCATCCATAGAGGGTCTCAGTCCTCTGCCTTTAGACTTTCTATCTGTAATAATCCCTCAAAGCCTTCCTTAAGCGTATATGAATCAAGCACTTGTAAACAACAACTTGACTAGTGATGCCATGCTTCTGACTGCTTCAAACTAAACTGAGAACACACCACTGACAAGTGCTTGTTACTGCTGCCTAGTAACAAGTGAAGTATTCAGCCAGTGAAGTAAAGGGTATTTACTTGAATGTAATGTTTATTCCTATGCAATTCACTTATTCTATTCATTTATTTTTATATTATCTGTATTATTATGTTTATTATGTATTATTATGTATTATTATGTTTCTGTTAAAGCTGTAATAAAGCACACTAAGTTTCACACACATGTCAGACTGATCATTTTTAATTTCTGAGTAATCGATTACTCAATTTTTCTTTTATGTTTGAGTATTCAACCACAAAATTACATGAAATACTCATCACCTTTTTTTTTTTAACTCTAGAGCCTTGCGCAAGTAGATGATTCATCTTTAGCAAAAAAGGCCACCCTTCCAATTACTGCCTGTGTGGTAGTGGTCAGAATTAGGATTTGTAATGAGAGCCTACATTCATTCTGTAAGGTTAACGCGAGCACTGTAGGGTAACACTTTGAGTAATTAGAAGATTATCACTGTTTTAGAATAAGGCTGTTTCAGACCGATAATTCCTTTTTTATTCCACCTTCACACAGAACCCCTGGACCGGGCGGTGGAGTGACTAAAGGTAGTTCTGAGTGGATTGTGAATATCATGAAAGAATTCTTAAACAAGACTGACCAATTACATGTTTCATTCAAGTGACTCTGTGTTAAGTGTTGAAAATAGTTAAAAACTTATTACTTTGTTTGTGACTTTTTTTTTTATGTAGCACCACTGGTTCTTTTTATTTTTTTACCAAATCTCATGAAAATGCAATCTCGAAATGCATATCATGTCTTCAAGTATTGTAATGCATTTTGACTATATCACCCACACCTTATGTGGACTAAACAAATAAACATCAACTTAAACAAATCAAGCTGCGCACAAATGTGTTTGACATTTTAGAAGTTGACTGTAGGAGGTTAAAAGGTCAGAGAGGCGAGTAGTAGAGAGACAAAGGCTTGCGTCTTTCTTCCACTACAGTGAAGGATTTTTAACAGCTCTGCGTTTTCCTGTGAATTCTAAGATAAAATATGGCTTATTCGAAGAAACGAACTGACATTTTGCTGAGAAGGATGTTTTTATGTCAGTCTGCAATGTACAACATTGTATATTATGCCTCAGAGCTTTTAACAAGTTAGCTATTTTCTGCTGAGGGAATTTTCAATTAGTTTGGCCAGTTAGGGATTTGCCTCTTCATTTACACTATGCCTGAAATGTTGTGATACCAAGTTCCAATCCTAGACATTCATTCTCTTACTTTCACTTATTTGATTCTCACTCTCCTGCGGGGTGCTATTATATATGCTATTATTAACTTTGGTGACGGATTTGAAAAGAGTAAGCATTAAGTGGAGTGTCACCTATGAATATCCATCTGTCTGTGTGAAACGACCTACTAAGACCTCATTTGATTTGTGAGGCAGTGCACACAGTTGTAGAAGAAGTGCTTGAGAAAACAGTAAAGTAAAATAGCTGGTGGTGAGATTCAAACTTTATAAAGGTGCTGTTGAATCGCACTTTCTCTTTTAAAGTAAAATAGCAAATAGCTGTATTATCCCTTTCTCCACATTTATGTACTGTGATATTAGATCCGGCACATTAAAATGGAATGATTCCATCTAGTACAGTCCAGTTTGCCTCTTTGTAAGCCCTGCTATTGAAAGGCAATGCACCACTGACATTGGTTTCCTACATCTTTTTTCCCCCTCAGATACCATGTTCTAATGTTGTATCTCATTTTGTCTGGGCCAAAACTCTCTCACTTCCTGCCAGAGGAAGTCTGTACATGACGACCAGTTGAAGCGAATCCAGTGTATGCTTAAGGTGTGTGTACATAACACCCCAAAACCAAAAGGATAAAAGTTTTTTTTTCTCCTTTTTTTCTAACTCTGGCACGAGGCAGACGAGTAAATAGACTGTCTCTGGTCACATTGCCAAACATTCAAAGGCCTATTTCTCTCTCACTTTTTTGTTTTTGTCTAGGCTGTCTAGGATGTGCTGAAAGCATACACATTGAGATGAGTGTGTGCATATGCATGCATGATTGTTTTAGGCGAGTGGCCAACAGCAAAACGGCTCTCCATAATGGCCCATATGGAGCGTCTATGCGCTCGGCTTGATGTTGGAAGTGGTCAGAAAGAGGGAGAGGGAAAAGGAGTTTTCTTTGACGTTTCCCTGTCATTAAAATATCCCCTTGACAAGCAAGGACCTGGTGCTCTGGGCCCGACCATATGTGCCCAGCCTGGACGACCCAAGTCGACCCAGCCTAACAAGCAAAACAGAACCAACCAAGCTGATTCTTTTTCCAGCGTGCTCCACCCTTGTGCTATTGGTGCAGTGGTGGGGGGCATTTAAGGGCAGACATTAGCCACGTCTCAGTGAGTCTTTTGTTCCCCAAAATAAGACAGTCTGTTTGACTGTATATCCTATGTCTTACATGTATATCTCTATTTATGTACACTTTATGGACAAAAGTATTGGAACACCAATACACCGATGGGGACTTTCATGGCATTGCATACAAATACATAGACTTTAACATGGAGCTGGTCCCTCTTTTGCAGCTAGATTAACAGCTTGCACTTTTCTTGGAAGGCTTTCCACAAGATTTCAGAGTTTCTGTAGGAATGCTTGCCCATTCATTCTGTAGAGCATTTATAAGGTCAGGCACCAATGTTGGACAGGATGACCCGACGCGCAATCTCCGTTCCAGTTTAGCCCAAAGGTGCTGGATGGGTTTGAGGTCACGTCTCTATGTGGGCCAGTCAAGTTCTTCCACACTAAACTCATCTAACCATGGATCATGGATTATGAAGCTTGCTTTGTGCACTGGTTCATAAGTCAAACTGGAATAGAAAAGGACTGTGGAAGCATGGTGGTGTTCAAAATGTCTTGGTATGCTGAAGCATTAACATTTCCCTTCACTGGAAGTACCTGTATTCAATAATTAAGGGGTGTGTCCCTGTACTTTTGGTTGCCTAAAGAATCAAGAGATTCGTGAGTGTGAAGAGAATCTTGTAAACCCTTAAAGAACTTTTACATAATGTACAGTCCTTCGTAGAACTTTACGTTATGTGGAGCTTCTCAAAATTGATCTGTCCTCAGGCAGTCATTTTGCTTTTACCCAATTCACAACACATAGGCATAGAGCAAAACATGGGATGTGTGGGAGTCCCTGAGGGTCCCGTTAGACTGGCAAGTTTGTAAGTGAAGTAGTCTGAAGTGAATAATAGAAAATGCCCTGAAGATTTGACTTGATTGATTTACTAGCCTTAAATACGATAGAAACATACCCTTGAATGCACAACCATAAATCAATCAGACCATCCAGGAAACCACAAAGAATAAAGTGTAATTCACCCAGGATCAGTCACGTCTTTTCACAAAAATGCATTTTGTGAGCCCAAGAAGGGGTGCATTGTCGCTGTTGGGTTGCTAGTTGCTAAAATCAGGAGTTGCTTTTTCTTTGTTTTTGTATTTTTTTATATATTTATTTATTTTTTTTACCCCCAACTCAGTGATGACCGAACCAATAGAAATAGTCCACAGTTGCCAACTCTTTTTACAATGCATTGAAAGTCAGCAGCGTGTTTCTCCTGCTCCTGTAAAGATGCTGTTCTGGCGATTAAAAGGTTTTGTTCCAACAGCACCAGTATGGAACATTTTGGCTTAGTGATACTGATGCAGTTCTACTCAGTACTTGTTCCTTTTCTTTCTGTCTCGCTCTCATGCATGTTGTTCATCTCCTTTCTTTCTCCACTGAGTGTAATCCAGGTTTTCTGGGTGGTTGGCAGACGGGCATGTTTAAATGAATCGCTCGCCCTCAGCAGTGCGATGGTGTTCTCCCTGACTGGCACATGTTGTCACAGCGCTGGCCAAACCATGATCTTCCCAGCAAAATTTCACTGCACTGGTTCCATGCAAGGGGTTCATTTTATATTTTGAAGCATGCCCATTTTGCTCTGCAAATGATAAGTCTTTCAAACACTTTTGGGTCTGTGGCTGAATTCTTTATCAGTGTTGGCCCACTTTTCCCCTCCAAAGTGACGACAGCAGGGGCAATCCACCTGAAACAAATTGGTCTTCCCTTATGGCTGGGTCTCTTCTAAAACAGGCACTTTATATTCCACAAGACTCTTCCAAGACTATCAGGATTACTGAATGAAACTTGATTAGGACAATATCTTAGTCTGTGTTTAGGGTGATGATCCATTTTTTGGTATTCCTATCTTTCTTTAGAAACAGAGCCTTATGGAAGCACCTATTCTCATGCTTTGTGTAAATTGTATTCACTTTTCTGTCAAATGGTTTTTTTGGAAATACTGAAGATTTTATTGTTTAGGCCCTTTGCTTGAAAAAAAAAAAAAAAGATTAACTTAATTACTAATATAACTGACAGAGCTGACCCTGATTCACATTTTATAAAGGATTTAATTTATATATTTTGTTTTAGATTGTCAGTGATGTAATTACATATTGCTTGATAATGCGAGACAGATATCCTCGTTCCTTTAGCTTTTTTCATGATCAGGTTCTGTGCGCCATTTAAATATCCCTTGTTCTTATTGTTGAGTGACATCAGGAAGATGGTATTTCTCAATAAGCCTCTAATGTAAATGTAGTCGTTGCAGTTAGCTCTCAGAAATCTAACCTTCTGCCTGCAGGCGCCTGAAAGACAGGATGTGCTTCTAACTTAATACTGCCCGCCACACCATCGTAGACATTCTTGTTCTTTTACACTAACTTCATGTTCCTATTCTTCTTCACGCATTTCAAAACTAAACCTTTTAACATCAGTGATATTTTGTCTTTGTCTTCCAATTATCTATCTATTTTCTGAATAATTCAGTGGTGGTAATCGCAATTTTAGGCTCAGAAGAAACTCCCCTAAGGCTCTGAAATACTATCCCTCCTTCTAATCCACTCCTGTCTGTTTTCGATACTGTCACTTACCTAAGCCCCTGGGTGATCTGCATTGACTTTTTTTTGCATTTGCAGAGATGAAAGATGTGTAGAAGTGTAAGAGACTGCAGATGTTATTTATTTTACAGTGTTCACCTCTGACTCATTGAAGAGCACTAGGTAGCTGTTTGTCATCAACATGGGTGAAAGCAACAGGATACCACAGGTGCCAAGAGAAGAGAGACACAGGAGATAGCGATGAGTCAGGGAAAGCCCTATTGAAATCTGACATTCATATCCAGTTGAATTACAGTGGGGAAACGTGATGGTTTGTTATTAATGCTTTTGTAACAATTCAGGGTTTTTTTTTCATTGGAGTATGGAGTGAGCGTTAACAGAACTTGGATTAATGGCCTTCAAGGATGTACCTTGGTTACTTATGGATATTCATAGGGTGCTCCTTTAAAATCTTCAAATGACCAAATGTAAATTCAGAAGAAAATTTTCACCTGATTGTTTTTTGAAGTAAAGAATTCTACAGCAGGAAGTGATGAAATGGACAAACGAGAGAGAATGCCTGACAAGATTAGATTACTTGATAACCCTGACATTTTTTTACTGGATCCCTCTTTTTTATCTTGGCATTTCTCAGAAGCATGTGGTCACATATACCGTCAGAGTGCCACTTTTAAACCTCAAGTCTTGTGTTTTAAGTTTGGTGGTTTGGTGTTTTATAATATGGGTGTGTGCATCTTGTTGTGAGTTTAACACATTCCCCTGTCACAGATTTTGGTTGGTCAAGGATTCTCAGTTCCCCCTTTTTTGTTAGCTGTGTCTCAGATTAAAGTGAGATTTTGAATGTTCATTGCTGTTTGGTTGTGTGTCATAAAGTAATGAAAAGCAGCCAAGTGTGCTTCTTCATGTCTCTTGAAATTATTTGATTTTGACTGGCTTCCCAAAATTAGGAAAACGTAAGACACTTGAAAGTGAAGTGAGTGAACTGAACTGAGCGTTGGCAAAAAATAGCATCAACTGCAAATCATTGTACTTAGTTACTACGAAAAAATGAAGCTTTGTCATGACTGAAAGGGTCTTTTCAGCATTTCATAAATACGTCATCTTCTTGTTGGGCTGTTTTTGCACAGGAACAGTTCCTGGCTTGAATGGTCGGCACCATTTGACACCGTTGCTGATATAGTCTGCATCTGTGGGAGGGGATGACATAAATCAGACCTGAGCCTCAAATTGGCTTAGCTGTGACTTGCTTACAAAAATGTAAAAAACAGCCTCAATCTTGTGACTCATAAGTCAGGTCTCAACTTGGTACAGAAAAAAGTGAATCAGGACAATGATGAGTTATTTTCTCTCCTGTATTATTGTTAGTATAACTGTTAGATACTCAGTTTATTCATGGCCTGTTGATCTGTGAACTGCGTCGCCCAGCGTATTGTAAAGACTTCATTTTTTGATCCAGCTTGTATCCGCGGTGCCCTGTACAAATAAGCCATTCAGATCGGTTGGTGTTCTCAGAAATTGTGAGCTTGCTGTGCAGCTTTGTAAAAGAGAGCTTGATTAGTGTTTTCCAGTGAAACATGGTATTTGGATGGGAAATTATTGTTGGGGTGGATCACTGTCCAGTTGACATTCAAATAAATCTTTGTGCAAGTGAAGTGAAGCTAGCTCAGTATGCGTGAGGGAGAGTGGCGTCTAGTGCGCTTGCTTCACAGCATGGTGGAAAGTCTGTTAACATGAAAAATGTTTAAATAAACTGTAATAACTGGTTAGTTCAGATTTTATAGCTGCTCCAGAGAAAGGGCGAGAGTACATTCAGCGAGGCCTAGTGGTGGTGGCCTAGTGGGTAGGATACTTAACTCTGGACCAAGAGGTCATGGGTTCAAATCCTACCTTCAGCACACCACCACTGGGTTCCTGAGGAAGACCCTTAACCCTCAAGTTGCTCCAGGAGCACTGTCCCCTGTAGTTAAGGAATAGAAGTCGCTTTGGATAAAAGCGTCTGCCAAATTCTGCACATTTAAATGTAAATGAGATGCTATGGGATTGTTGGCATAACCTTTTCCTGCCCCTTGTACAACATGTCATACACCAGAAGGTGTTAACAGATGCATATAAGTTACTACACTGTGATGAAACAATAATTTTGTCTTTGGAGTGAAATGACAGTATATGTGTAAATGTAAATTGTCTATTTGTCATATGTGAACACACCACAGCACACAATGTAAACAGCCGAAAATTGTTCTCTGCATTTTAAGTCCTTCACCAAGTGAAGAAGTGGGTAGCCAGGAACAACGCTCCCAGGGAGCAGTGTCTGGGAACAGTACCTTTCTCAAGGATACCTCAGCGACTGCTGGTGGTGGGATTCCAGCCCACGACCTTCCATTTGCAGAGGCAATTCCCTAACCACCAGGCCACCAACAGCCTGAAGTGTGCTTAAGATTATCAATAAAATGATCCAACACTTACACTTAGCCTCACTGAATTATCCACAGATATACTGAAATCAACTTACTAAGTGGAGCTTTGGACATATGACTCTAAAATAAGTCATTTAGACTGTGTCCTTCATTAAAGTTTCCGTTGCTAATGGACTGTCAGCTCAAGTCCCTACACAACATTTTCCACTCAATTTTCAGCTGCGTAATTCTGAAACCAAATGATTCCACTGAGGACTGACGTGAACTCAGTATTGATGTAGGAAATGCTCATCCGGCCAGTTTTGGCTTGTGAAATCATTATATCATTCTTATTTCCTTTAGGAAAAGGGAGAGCGTTTCCCCTATTATCACTTAATATAGATGCTCTGCTAGTCAACACCCACAGCGACTGCTAGACTTGTGCCAGTTTCATGACCTTGGGTTAGATATCCTCTTCTCTGTAGGAGGCATGATTATGTGGCCCTGTGAGCGCATCGCTGTCATACAGTGGACAGAAATATTGATTTACAAATTGCAGGACATTTTTCTTCTTTTGGATTATTAAATCATTTTTGCAACCAAGTACAATGAGTTTAACAAAGACAACCGGAATAGCCTGCGTCAGCCTAGAATGTAGAGAGAAGTGCTTTATAACATTTATTGATTTATTTCTGATATGTAATGGAGGGGTTGAAAGATGATTGGCCTGGCCAATTATCAGAGCTGATATTCAGCATTTTAATGATGATCGGTATCAGTATCTGTATTTTTGCCAGTAAAAAAATATATTTAAGAGCATTGTGCTTTGGCTCTGACGCAATGCTGTGCAGGATTCATTGAACTAGCCTGCATATTTGCCAGTTTGAATGGAACCGTTGTAATCAAGGCCACGTCATCAACGGAAGTCATTGCGCAACGGAAGAAAGGTTACCAAATCAACACCAAAAACTTTGTTTCCTTAGCTGACCACTGGATGTTCTTTTTTTGTTCCTGGAGAATTATTATTTGCGCTCTCTGTCGCATTCTGCTTCCTCTGTAAATTGTAAATTTGCCCGCGGTTCATACAGAAAAGGACTGCTTCTGTGTTCCAACTGGTAACAACATAAAGGCGCATCATTTAAGGAGAAACCAAAAACAAGAGTCCAGTTTTGGCTTTATAACTTTGGTAGGAACTGACTTGGTAAATTTGTTACGTTTGTTTGTTTGTTTGTTTTTTTTTTACTAAATTCATTTAGATTTTGAAATTAATTGTGCTGCTCTTTTGTATTATCTCTGTCTCCTGGCTCTGCATGTCCAAACGGGTTTAACAGTCCTTAGTGCCAAACCAATAGCCTGAATACAACTGTCTTCATTTAAACCTTGTTTGCCATTTTAATATCACTCACTTAATGAACTTATCTTGCTTCATTCTTTAAGAGTATGTTGTTGGGTTTCTAGGGGATGATCTGCACTTTAACTAACATTGCTTAACATTACTAACATAACAGGTATGATGGGTTTTATTTCATCTTACATCCTTCAAGAAAATGCACAGTATTAGAGACAAAAAACAACATAATGAATGAGCACTTGAATATTTAACTTATTTAGACCAGCCTTACCAGTTCCCCAGCTACACTGAAAAAGCCTGAAAAATGCATTTTGATTGCAGTGATAAACAGTTACTGTAACACGTTAAAAGAGTTTATGTTGCTGTAACTGGATTGTTGAGTAATGTTGGTGTCAGTGCATGTGGAACTGCACTGTGAACATGACTTTGTTGGCCCCTATGAGTTGGTGTTTTATCTACTGGGAAGCCAATGGTCATAATAACAAACTAATTTTGAGTCTTGTGGCAATAACATGAAATCAATAGCAAGAGTCAACATGTTTGTTTGTTGATCAATAATTTACTCAGCTGACTAGCAACAAAATTGATTGACTATAACATTATTTTTCTCTTGTCACTTACCAAATGTATATCAGTTATCAGTCTCCTTGATGACTAATATCAGTATCAGCATTTCACCCTGAAAAAAAAACAGTATTGGTCGACCCTTCATTTAATCCTCCTGAGTTATTGGGGCTTTTTCCTCTGATTGCTATGGGATGGAGCTTTAGAGGGGAAAAACAGGGGGAAGGAAGCAAAAATGGATAATGTGCAGAAAAACAGATTAAAGCACAATTCCGACACAACTTCCCTTTCCTCTATTGAGCTCCTCACAGAAGTGTTCAAGGGAGGGAATTGTCGCCGGCTGCCATTTGTCTGTAGACTTAAATGCTTTGTTTTTTTCTTTTTTCTCTTTCAACTTTCCTTGCATTACATTCATGACTGCGGAAGTGTCCATGATGAGAGACAGAGAGAGAGAGTGAGCGACATCCTTAGGGAAGAGTCACCCAGCACAGTTCACTGACTGCTTACGCCAGGCTGTTTGTGTGAAGCTCTTAACTGCGTAGACTTTCCCTGAAGGACAGTTGTGGGCTGTGCTGGACAAACACGAGTGGAGACAGAGAAGGACAGGTTCAACATATGACCTCACTGAACAAACAGGAAATGGCTTCCATCTTTGCACTTTTTCACTTTCTGATCAGCACCTTTTTATCTGTGTGTCTGTCTCAGGGGGTGAGAGGGTTAGAGAGATGGGAACAGGGAGAAGCGAAAGGGGACTGTTTGTTCTTGTTTGTTCTTAGGACCTTAGACTTGCTACTATGTGAGTGGAGAAAGATTCTGCAGAAACTCCATGAAGGAAAACAGTTGATATCGACTAATTTCTGATATGTGACATTCAGATATGGCCTGAATAATTGCTAGTGTACCGAAATACTTATTCCAAAAGAAATCACACATCTTAACCCTTGAAATGCTGCTGGGGTCAAAAACGACCCTGCTGCTAGGTGTATAATCTGCACTACATGCAGACCGCTTTCTACAAACATTTTTGAAAGGAGCTCAGTGAATTCTTGGGACCGTGATAATATGCCACCTGTGCAGCAAGTCCAGTCGTAAAATGTCCTCACTACAAAATATTCCACAGTCAACTGTCAGTGGTATAATAACAAAGTGGAAGCGATTGGAAACGACAGCAACTCGGCCACAAAGTGGTGCCTCGTAAACTGAAGGAGCGCTGACAGCAGATGCTGATGCACATAGTGCGCAGAGTTCGCTGACTTTCTGCAGAGTCAATCGCTACAGACCTCCAGGATTCATGTGGCCTGAAAAAGGGCTTCGTGGAATGGGTTTCCATGGCTGAGCAGCTACATCCAAGCCAAACATCACCGCGTGCAATGCAAAGCGTCGGATGCAGTGGTGTAAATCACACCGCCACTGGAGCAGTGGAGGCGTTCTCTCTATCAATCACGCTTCTCCATCTGGCAATCTAATAGAGGGAATCTGGGTTTGGTGTTTGCCAGGAGAACGGTACTTGTCTGACTGCATTGTGCCAAGTGTGAAGTTTGGTGAAGGGGGGGATTATGGTGTGGGGTGGTTTTGCAGGAACTGGGCTTGCCCCCTTAGTTCCAGTGAAGGAACTCTGAATGCTTCAGCATACCAAGATATTTTTCATGCTCCCAACTTTGTGGAAACAGTTTGGGGAGTTTAAGGACAGCCCCTTCCTGTTCCAAAAAGACTGCACCAGTGCACAAAGCAAGCTCCATAGAGACATGGATGAGCGAGTTTGGTGTGGAAGAACTTGACTGGCCTGCACAGAGTCCTGACCTCAACCCCATAGAACACCTTTGGGATGAACTAGAGCGGAGACTGCGAGCCAGGCCTTCTCGTCATCATTATCTGACCTTCCAAATGTGCTTTTGGATGAATGGTCAGAAATTCCAATAAACACACGCCAACGTGAGATTAAACCCTATGGATTAAGAATGGGATGTCACTTAAATTCGTATGAGCATAAAGGCAGGTGAGGGAATACTTTTAGCAATATAGTGTATTTCTACGAAGATATTTGGGTTCACTGCCTGTATTTTACATTTTTGCAAGATATGATAACCCTAACAATAACAGTAATAGTGTTCCAAGTTTTCTTTCTGATCTCCTAAAGTGCTATAGATTGTAAACCAAGGACACCTTTTTTTGATACGTGCTTCCCAGTGTTGGGAGTAATGCGTTACAAAAGTAATGTATTACAGTAACGTATTACTTTTTGCTGTAACGCAGTAGTGT
>JBBJLR010000013.1:10128011-10141690 GCA_037577145.1 Brachypetersius gabonensis | reverse complement strand
CACACACACACACACACACACACACACACACACACACACACACACACACACACACACACACACACACACATACACAATCAAACTGACTAGTTATGTATGGAGAAACACTACCCGTTAAAAAAGCCATTAAAGCCGTTTTTAGAAACTGATGAAGTTGCTGCCATATACTTTCTTAGGGTCTTCTTTGCAGAATCTGTAAAACCAATTTAACTACTGAAAAAAGTATCACTGAAAAAGTCTTGCTTTGTAATTCCCTACCCCACACATTTTACTCATTTGTTGTGGCGTAAACTATGCATGGGCCTTCAAACACTTCCGGTTTTTAAATTGCCTTTTGTGGGAAGAAGATTTGCAAAATGTTCTTTAAATAAAAAAAATCAGACCAACATAATTGAATTCTCTCTTCATTTAGAAGAATAGAGTTGCAGTGGCAAACATTTCTCAAAAAAATTGTCATTTCATTTTCAAATCACCTGAAGGAAGGAAGTATTGTGAGTAGTCTTAAAATTAGACTTCCATCAGATTTTGTTTTTAAAATTGCAGAGGGACCAGTCACAGACTATTGTGTTTGTGTGACATTTAAGGACAGGCAGTTACCAGAACAGCATGGAATGGCTTGTAGGAATTAAGGCTATATATGTCATTTACTCACTACTACACCACAAGGTTGAAAATGAGGATGAGACTTTGCTTATAGACTGACCCTGTTTCCTGACAAGCTGTCAAACTCCTAACTGAGGCTTTAGATCCTGACTAATGAAATGCTCACTTCTTTCAACAACAGAATCATTTCATGTTCTTAAATGCAAAAAGAATAGGTGTAACTATAACACAAATACCTACTACTAAAAGTAATTTGTGCCTGGGATTTCAAGAGATCTTAATTTGTTTTGCTCTCTTTGGGACGGTAAGACGGCCCTCTTTCTCCCCCTCACTAGGCACAATGCTAGCCAGTGTGTTCTGTTCACTCGCAACAGAAGTTGTGGTTCGGGCTCTCCTCCAGGCATGTTGAGCTGTTCAGTGTCTTCAAAATTTCTAAACGATCAGGCATCTGCCTTCAAGCATATACTATCCTTCATCTAGTGTTGGTGTCCTGTAACTGGGGGAGTCCTGGCTTAAATAAAGTTTCTCAGCCAGAGCTAATACTAACAAGTATCATAATCAGAAAACTTTATTGATCCCAGAGAAAATTTCTTAAAAGTAATGCAAGTGATTAGCATTGTGCTACATACTTCTGCTTATTTCTTATTTTTAACTCTACATTATCTTCCACAGAACTACTGCACAGCCAAAACATTGTACATATCAGACTCAGACAAACGCAAGCATTTCATGCTGTCCGTGCGCATGCTGTACGGGAACAGCGCCAACATCGGAGTCTTCCTCAGCAAACGCATCAAGGTCATCTCCAAGCCTTCCAAAAAGAAGCAGTCTCTCAAGAACGCTGATCGTGAGTACAGATATTTCCCCAGCACAGTACATACTCGCAGTTACACACACACCTGGTGTGCCCTTTTGGCTTTGAGCATACAGTTTTGCAAGTGGTCAGGTATTTGTATTGAACTTTCAGTTATACTGTCTTTCTTGTAGTAATTTTCAAAGACTGACTGGAAAGCAGATACATAGAACATTTAAGGGAACTTCCTGTCTACCACAATTCAGAAATTCCAAAATTCAAAGCAAGCGTATTGTTGCTAAAGAGCACTATTCTGAAAATAAGACTGACTGTGAAAACTACCACAAGGGGGGAGACACGGCCAATTGTTCTTACTCAGCAGCTTCATTGCCACTGATTCTCAAGTAATGTGACCTGTGGTAAAGTGATAATTACTGAAAACTGGCCAAAAAATTTAAGAAATGATACAAACCAAAGGCTCACACTGTAGCATCACAATTGAGATAAGGCCATTATTTTCTTCAGTTTTGGAGAAAGTGGTAAAATAACTACTGCAAACAACACCTTGCATATGTCTTAAATTCAAATAAAAATTTCAACAAGTATGTTTCAGAAATTATGGTAATACAGTAAAAATATTGTAAAACCTCATATCTTATATCTGGCCTTTGTTTGACTTTTCATGGGGGCTGCCACACAAACACATTATCGGAATGTGTTATGAGCTTCGCATATTCATGTTTGCTAGATCTGTCCATTATCCATTAGAGCACTAGCAGGTGTTCGCAATATGAGAGTTTCAGATAAGCAAATGCTTCTTATAAAGCATATCAAAAGTTTCTGCATTTACCATTGCATTGTGAAGGCTGATGCCTATAGTTTTATGGCTGCATTTGGATCACAGTGTAAACAAAATAATGAAAGTTCATTTTTAAACATTTATGTGGAGTATATTACAGCTTTTAGCACCAGTCTCAGGCAGATTTCAGAATCGCACCTACCAGCAGACTGCAGGAAAGTGGAGCCCAAATGAATAATGTATAATCATAAAAACACATTTAACGTGAAATTGTGTGAGAATCTTTTTTTTTTTCTATGGTCCATAGACGTCCTAAATAATCAATGTCACAGTTTTGTTAATGTCAAGCAAGACTATAAGGATGCCAAATAATGAAACCATATTGTGATGTCTCACTTCTAACACCATTTAGAACCCCATGTTAAAAAGGGCTATCCCCCACAAAGTCACGGTTAAAATTTGTTCACTTCATAAAATGCCAGACTAACTTTTTAATGACTTCCTTGCTTATCTCTCTCCGTTCATGTTTGTGTGTGTGTAGTGTGTATAGCATCAGGAACGAAAGTGGCCCTGTTCAACAGACTGCGCTCTCAGACAGTCAGTACACGCTACTTACATGTGGAGGGAGGAAACTTTCATGCCAGCTCGCAACAGTGGGGAGCCTTCTATATACACCTGTGTAAGTCTCACACACACACACACACACACACACACACACACACACGCACACACACACACACACACACACACACGGCACCATACTGATACAGTGCATTAATGTTACTGAAGTGTAGCTGCGCATTTGAGTGGTCACATCAATCAGTTAGTGGTTGCCCAGAGCAAACCATAGTCAAAAAATGCATACATTCACTGTCATGCAAAGGCACATTGCATACCTTTCGTATGTAATTTGTTTGGCAGCTAGACAACTAGTCATATTCAGATACAAACATGCACAAGACTGAGACCATCTTAATCATACAGATTAAGCATGTAATGCATTAAGCATGTTATGCATGTAAACAGAAAAACTATTAATGAGATGCCCATTCTGATTTACAGTGGATGATGAGGAATCAGAGGGAGAGGAATTCACTGTACGTGATGGTTATATTCACTACGGCCAGACAGTCAAACTCGTCTGCTCTGTCACAGGAATGGCCCTGCCTCGACTGGTACTTACAGCCTTACTGTCTACAAATCTGTTCTTTGTGTCTGTCTGTCTGTCTGTCTGTCTGTCCTTTAAACAGCATGAAATAAAGCTGTTATGTCAGGGGTGTCAAGCAGTTTAGTAGATTTCCCGTTCTAATAAGATGAATTCTCTGTTTAGATGGTGTGTTTGAGCATCCCTCTGTTGGAACTCTCTTCTGATGATTTTCTGACCCATATTTAATCAAATTATATTTACTATTAGCGGAAATAAGATTGCTCTTGTTTCGTAAGGTTCTTTGTAGTCAGCAAAGAAAACCTGTCCTTCACACTAGTAAACACAGCCTGAAACAAATGAGCTGGTTAGGATTTACCAGAGTTGTTAGTTAATACTCCGCCATGGTCCTGTCCGTATATACAGAGAAGACAGTAAACACAGTTTTTTTTTGTTAGTTTATGTTTAGTTTGAGGCATGACTATTGTTGCTTTTTACTGTGTGCCCTCTGAGCAGCTGGTAGCCTAGTGGTTAAGGCATTCGCCCTGCGATCAGAAAGTCCAGGTTTGATTCCCAAGACCGCTAGGCACCTCTGAGGTACCCTGAGCAAGGTACCGTCCCCACACACTGCTCCCCGGGCGCCATGTTCCTGGCTGCCCCCTGCTTCACTTGGTGAATGGGTGAAATGCAGAGGAAGAATTTCGTGCTGTTCACACCGTGTGCTGGGGTGTGTTCACGTATGACAGAATGGTTACTTTTTTCTCTGTTCCTTATATTCATGTTCTTGTATTCTCCTAAAGATCATCCGTAAGGTGGATAAGCAGACCGCCTTGTTGGATGCAGATGACCCCGTGTCTCAGCTGCATAAGTGTGCCTTCTACCTAAAGGACACGGAGAGGATGTACCTGTGCCTTTCCCAAGAGAGGATCATCCAATTTCAAGTGAGAGCACTCTCTTTCTGTCTCCCTTGCTTTATCTCTCTTTTTCCTCCTCTCACATCCACTCTCCCTTTCTCACTTAGAGACTGCATTATGCATCATTATATAGACAAAACAGTTCTCCCCACAGTATGTATAAAAACATCAAATGAATGGACACTTTGTCAGGTACATTTTAGAGATTTTAGAGTCTTGCTGTTCTTATATATTATTTTGAAAGGTCTGTACTTTACTCAAGTATACTTCTATTTTAGTAAATTACATTTATAAGAACAGGACAATGATTCATTAAACATGTACTTTTATGTACCTTAGTAAATGGAGACCTTTGACTTATTTTTGAATCCAACTTCCACTTTTGACCAAATAAGATTTTGACGTAGTCCACACACTTTCTCTTACGCTTAATGAACACTGACATGTAACCTTTTTAAAATAGAACCCGCCTGAAACCAATTTATGTAGCTGTGTACATCTGTATGGCAGGTGTTACCGATAAAACGACACAGATATGAAGTATATGCAATGAACTGGCATTCAGCATAACTAGATTTACCATTATGTATTAATAATAATATACGTGCAATTCAAAACGTTATTGCCAATGCCTGTCACTCCACTGTGTACCTGTATGTGTACATATACATATTGTGTATAGACATAGCACATAGTCGGCTTTTGTTTACATATAGTCTACAAATATATTTATGTAAATATTTTACAACACAGACGTCCATATTCTATATCTCTTGATTGTATAGTGAACATTTTATACTGCACTGTTAGTATAGTATTTTATTTTTATTCTATTTTATTCTGTTGTTTCTTAATTTTTAACTTTGTACCGTCCACTTTCCACTGTGGCAAAACAAATTTCCTACTTGTGGGACTAATAAAGGTTTATCTTAAATCTCTTTTCTTGAGTATCAGATAAAAGTTTGACAGCGGGCTCTTAGGATTTAGTGTGCAGCTTTAAATGTGTGTGTGTTGCTTCTCAGGCCACTCCATGCCCAAAGGAACCAAATAAAGAGATGATCAACGATGGCGCCTCTTGGACAATCATCAGCACGGATAAAGCAGAATACACCTTTTATGAGGGAATGGGTCCTGTCCAGTCATCTGTCACGCCTGTGCCTGTGGTCGAGAGCTTACAGGTACACACACACACACACACACACACACACACACATGTAGTAGAGACTAGCTTTGTTGGAACGTTCATGGGATCATTTGTGTGTGTGAAATGAAAAACATTTATGCATTCCATAGGCATGTTTATATTTGTGTGTGTATTTCTATGCAGCTTAATGGCGGAGGGGATGTCGCGATGCTGGAGCTAACAGGACAGAACTTTGCTCCGAACCTGCGTGTGTGGTTTGGAGACGTAGAAGCAGAAACCATGTATAGGTGGGTTTTTTGGTACTTGGATAGAACACACACACATACTTACCTGCTATAAAAATACAAGAGCTCCAATTCCCAATATATAACCCTCTGAACTGTTTACAGAAGGTGAAGCCTTTAAAACCTGTGGGTAAGGGTGTGAGTGAAATGTTAGGATGGGGATTTGATGTGGGCTCACTTAAGAGTGACAATAACCAGCAAATGCAGAGTGAAGAGGGGCCACTCTGGTGTTTAACATTTATTACAATGGGCTCAAACAGGACGTGGGTGTACAGACAGCTGAATGTATGTCGGTGACTGAAAAGGTTTTTGTGGTTTGAAAAGTGCAGTAAAATACAAGTATCCTTGTGGTAGTAAGGACTGAGCTCATATTCCCTTTAGGCAATTTAAGTGTAAAATGGTAATATACGATCATAAAAGTACAATTGCCTAAATTATATTATTTAAAAACTATTCAAATTTGGAGCTCGTTATTTAGTTATTAATCCTACTTTGTAATAATTTAATGAATCATTGGATGACTACTACGAGACTAAGATGTTAGTTATTTAGTTATGATAAGGAAAATATGCAGTACAGTATGACACTAATGAAATAGACAAAAGTGTACTGTAAAGCTGAAACTGGTAGCATCTAGCTTGTAGCTCCAATTACAAACTAAAGAAGCAAATGTTCTGGCTTAAAAATATATATTTGTGTTAATGGGGAAAGTTGTGTGAAGTAGATTTTCCACTGGACTATTCCTTTAACTGACACACTGATAAAGAGCCTGTTTGTGCTGCAGGTGTGGAGAGAGCATGCTGTGTGTAGTTCCGGACATTTCAGCATTCCGTGAGGGATGGCGGTGGGTGAGGCAACCTGTACAGGTTCCGGTGACGCTGGTGAGGAACGACGGCATCATTTACTCCACCACACTGACCTTTACATACACACCAGAGCCTGGGCCCAGGCCCCACTGCAGTGCAGCAGGAGCCATCCTGAGGTCAGGCAGCAGTAGTCTGCTGGCCACCAGCGGGGGGGGCACGGGCGGAAACGCAGACACGGCCACCTACGGCACCAACAGCACGCCAAACTCAGTCACAGCATCTTCTTCCAACGCCACAGCGGCCGTGGTGTCATAACGTACACAGGAACACTTGAGAACTCGCAACGTGGGGGAAAAAAATAAACAACGAAAAAAAAAAGACATTGAAGACGAACATTTTGAAAAAGTGCTGCATATTGATTTATTGATTTCAAATCCGGAAAACTTCAGTAAAGAGAAGATGGAATTGTGGAACACAGAGTGTGAAGATGGAGCAGTGGAAAGGAAGAAGACGCAGTGTTGGGATTGTTGGCTCTGCACTCTTCTGTTGGGAGCGTGAATGTGTGTGGTGCTGTGTGGGATGGACACAAAAGCCAAAAAGGCAAAAAGCACCAGCAACAATGGAAATCGAGGAGCCAGAACCCCAGAAGTGATGCATTTACCGTGTACAAATATGAGTGTCAAGAAAGAAGTTGTGTTTCCCCCTTTGGTTTTAACTTCTTCCTTTCTTACCTTCTTTCTTTCTTTGTGTGTTTCTGTGAAGATATGAGATGTGTCATTGCCTGTGGGTGGATCTGGACTCATATGGAGGAAGGTCACATTCAAATTGTACACATAGTTTTTATGGACCAAGGTTATTGTATAAGCTTTAGCAATGGTACATTTTTCTCCATGTTTTTTTTTTTTTTGTATCAAAACGTATAGTATGCTTTTGTTACCAAATAGAGTCTGTTTTTTTCTTCTCCTTTCTGGGTATATTTTTTTAGTAGGGTTGGGGGCATAGCAGGACCCTCGTCTGGCTTCTGTATAAAGCCTCTTTCATCTCCTCAGCGGACAGATGCTTTTCACCTGTTTGCTGAGACGTCTTCATTTTTGATACTTCGCAATTTTTTTTAAAATGGGACCTTTTCCTTTCTTTCTTTTTTATTTGAATTTTCTTTGGGAAGATACTCAGCGGGTCTATTTTATATTCCTTTTTTTTTTTACCAAGTTTTTGAAAAGAACAAAAAAGCTTTAAGCAACGCCTCTGCCTTGCCTGCAATATGATGTGAATATGCTTCCTTTAAGGATTTTATATTGTGTGTGTGCGTGTGCGTGTGCGTGTGCGTGCGCGTGTTGGTAGTCCAGGAGGAACAGTGTCATCTCCTCTTCCTGTTGAAAAACAATAATCCCAGAAAGCACCACTTGCAATACAGAGGCCTAATGTAGGTTTTACATCAGTCATCAAATCAAAATAGTAGCCATAGAGTAGTGCTCAGTTCTACCGCACCTGGAGTGGATGTCACATATCTGAAGCAGCGTTCCTGCGTTTGGATTTTGGGTAACACTTTACTTCGGCTATAAAACATTGTTATAACCCTGCCATTAATATGTCATGTCAGACTCATCATGACAGATTAACATCATTCATCTAACAGCTTCATGTTGCTGGTACTTGCCATGACTTAATACTTGTTATTGTAATGTTTGATGCCATGACATTAAAGTAGCATATGACACAAACTGTCATGATGTCAAACACTAACTGTTGTGACTTTTACTGGTATTGGTGGCATAAAAGTATTACTAATGGACATCAACTGTCATGACAGCTTACGACATGTTAATGGCACAATTATGTCAGTGATATGTAGCAAAGAACAAGTAGAGTGCTGCTGGATTTTTGTAACCCTCAAAGTGTCATAAGTCACATCTGAACCAGACTTTTTTTTGTGCTTTCAAAAACAATATTGTGGCGTTTTCTAAAAACCCTTTTTGTCTTCCTATGCTTCAGTTTTAGTTATCAGTACTTCCAATTTTGTGTCCAAAAAAACCAACTGGCTTATTATACTGGATTAAGTCATATCCTTCATTAGACGTGGCCTTACTGTAACAATGTGGTTAAAGTGCAGTTCACACCTTAAGAACGTGGCCTGTGAACTATGAGCTTCTAAGCTCAGCCTTGTATTTTATTTAAAAATTTTTTTCTCAATTTACAAAAATACACCCTTAACTTATGTATGTTGTCAGACTGTAGAGGATAGGAAAGTTTTGCTCTCAAATGGACATACCCAAAGATACTGATACATAGTTTCTGTTTGTGTAAGTGTGTTGGCAGTTGCGGCCTGTTGTACACCAAAATTAGAGAGCTTTATTACATCGGTTTATTGATTTTTCTTTCTTGTGGCCTTGCTAACACACTAATGTATGTCAAGATTTATTAGCAGCAACAAGAACTGACTAACAAATCAGACTGCTCTAGTAGTTTTGTAACATCTTTTGTTTTTTTTGTACAGTAATTTAACTCTTAAGGACCATCAGTATGCTTCCTGTCGTTTTTTCTTTTTTTCTTTCATTGCACCTGAACCTAGCAACTTACTGTGGTATTCCTTGTCAGAACAGTTTAGTGTGTGTGTTTGTGGTGTCCGAATTCGTCACTTCCATATATTGTCCTAGTAGTAACGGGCAAGGGACTAGAGACATGTCCAATAGAACTTAATGGCCTTTAGATATGTGTTTGTCTTTTGAAGATATATGCATACAGCAATACTGTATAGGTCACGTTCTGTGTCTTGGTCTGTGGGAATAACCACTGATTTTCACCAGCCTGATCCACTTCTTGTGGCCATAATGAACAGTACGCTCGTCTCGAGTGGAATCGACTTGCTTTACGCTCATAATTTGGGGGAGAAAAACAAAAAATGAACCACTTGTACAGTGATTTTTAGAGCAACTATAGCAGTCACTCTGCCACAATTCGCTCTAAAGCCTGACCGTCTGTCTGGCCCTTTGGAATCTGTGGGCTAGTCCTAGAGAAACCTTTTTGAAGCTGCAGCTTCTTTGTTTACATCACCGTTGGTAAACACGAAAGAGACATCCTCTCTTTTGGCCTCTGAAAGGAATAGACCCAACGTATACATATCGAGCCAGCATTTACAAAGCGGTCAGCAGATTTCTGTGGAATTGACTTCCTTCCTTTCTAGGTGGATTGGTTAATGGTTGTAAATGTGATTTAACAAGACTGTTTTTAAAGTTATTTGAAGAATTAGTGTCCTTTTCTGCACTTCTGGGAAAATCAGTCATTTACTGGTCAGAAGTAATAATACAGTAATCCCCCAGCTTTATGCGGATCAGGAGTCATGAATTCAGTCATGCAGATTTTTTTTGAGAACCGAACTCATAGTTTTACACGGAAATCCCCACAACGCGAAAACTGCAAATATCCTCCACACTTTTTTATTTTTTGTGGCAATAAATATATATTTTTTTCTTAGACCCATTCACCTCGCCACAGTGTCCCAATAGTTTTGTCCCACAACCTTCTGAGTTGGGCGGGGAAAGCACTCCGACACTTCAAACGATAGATCTCCAGGAGAACTTTCCAATGAGCCCTCATTTGTATTTTTAGCCCGAGACGATCAGGGGTTATTCTCCAAAAACCGTTCACCTTGCCGCGGTGTCACCTATACTTTTGTCCTGCAACCTTCTGGGTTGCATATTAAAATTAAATTAAAAGGCGAATACGGGTTTACCTTTACATTTTTTTTAAGGGTAATACATTAAACTGAGTTTAAAATGACAGAGTTCTGGGAGCAAATTTAGGGTTTACACTATAAAAATAGGCTCTTTTTTTTTTTTCTCTCCTAAAACACAATGTGTTTTTCCACTATACGCAGGTGCTCTTGGAACATAACACCCGCAAAACGCGAGGGATTACTGTATTCAGTTACTGAATATAGAGCTCTGGTGAGGTGGACTAGTTTCTGATACAACAGCAGGGTCTTTCAGACGATTATGACAACAAAGGAGCATTTGCAGAAAACACACAGCAAAGTGTGTGTTTGCCAGTTTGCCATCCATCTTTTCTACTAGATTCAGAGCTAAGACAAGATAGTCAGACCAGAAAAGGGGTTTTGATGCGATTTCTCTTCTTCCCTTGTTGCATTTTGTTTTTGTTGTACTGATATGAAAACGAGCTTTAAAATGTAATATTGCAATATTTTAAATTATTTTAGAAATGATCTCCCCGTTTAATGTGGTGTCAATATTGATGGAAAAAAAGTGCTTTAAGGCCAGGTTGCCTTTATGTGGAAAAATCCCCTTAATTTTTTCTCGCTTTCACCCCATTAATTCCATTTTTTCCATTTAAGAGTTTTTTCCATTTGAGTTATCTGAAGTCTGTCTTCTGCCTTGTCTTTATTTGATCTTGAATCACAATAGTGGCTTGAAGCTGCGGTGGCAAGTCTCATTTAGTTGCTCTCCAGACAAGCCTACAGTAAATGACAATCCTAACTGTTTACGTGACCTTTTTTTTTTTCTTCCTTTTTTGTGTTTTTGGTGTGGAGCTTTAGAATGAAGGACTTGTGTAGAAAGCCTGCGACTTTAAACTGATCTGGATCAGCTGATCCGATTATTTACATTACTTACAGGACTGAATAACACATGACGCATATATTTCAGTAACGTCCATATCTCAGTTCAAGTGTTTAGGGGTGTGTGTGTGTGTGTGTCTTTGTGATGTGAAAAGAACAGTGTCTTTGTAGCTGGGAGCACATACCGTAGCAGCAGTCCAATGTTACAGACGTTTCTCCGCATTCGTCATGAACACACAGTAGGAAGCGAGCACCGGATCACTGTCGACTTTTCTATTTCTGACTATACGACAGCTTTTAACTGTGCGCTGGTTTTTCACCTGTCCACTGGTTTCACTCTTCACGTTTTACTTGGCTCTTCCAAAAGCAGCTGTTTTTTATGATCTCTGATCAAAGTCTGCGTGTGTGCGCGTGTGTACGTCCTCTAATATGCCAAATGATTTTTTAAACTTAGATTTTCATGCACTGCTTAAAATAAATGGCACCAGAGGCAGCTTTGGGGAAAAAAAAAGTTTCTTTCATTCTGTTAGAAAAGAGGTTGGAAAAGCAAAGACTTCTTCTCTGTGGCACAGAGTGTAACAAACTCACCATTATAGAACTAAAAGTTCCTTTCTTTCTTTCTTCCTGTACCTGACTTTTTTTTCTATCACTTTCTCACTGTCCTTTCTCCCTCCCTATATACCTGTTCATCTGTCCTTTCTTTTTTCTGTCTAGCTCTCTCTCATTGTCTCTGTTTCTCTCTCCCCCTCTTTCTCTAGTGGTAACATTTTCCTCTTTCTCTTGAAATCTCTTTCTGGATTGGCTCCACTCAGTTAAAAAAGGAAAAACAGACGGACTGAATAGCTTCATTTGTTTTGTTATTTCATTGAGAGGGGATTTCTCTCTGTGATACATTTTGCACTTATTCATTTGTTCTTTTTGCCACATGTATGTAGAGAGAATCTTATGTTTTTTGCATAAACTTACTTTGTCAATTTTAACCATTGCATTTCCTACATTTGCATAAAGCTCACATTCTGTTTCTTACATACATCTCTCTTTCTCTCTCTGTCTCTTTCTCTCTCCTTCTCTCCCTCTCTGTTTCTCTCCTTCTCTGTTTCTCTCTCTCTCTCTCTCTTTCTCTCTCTCTCTCTCTCTCTCTCTCTCTCTCTCTCTCTCTCACAGTGTGTATTGTTCTAGTGGTAACAAGCAGAGGTGTTGGTATGGTAGTGGTATCAGCCTTGACAGTAGGATCCTGTGCCGTCTGTGATATCTTAGCAATAACGTGAAATAAGGGGACAATTTTTTTTGTTTTTGTTTGTTTTATATATATAACATTAGTTTGTTTCAGTTGTTTGTTTTGTACATATTGCACCTGCTCAGTTCCATATGTCATTAAAGGAATAAAAAAAAAACCTTGCAATATTGGCATAAAAATCCAGAAATAAAAAAATGATAAATATTCAGATGTGATTTTCTTTGCTACTCTCAGTACTTTCGACTCCATCAGTGAATCCCTTCCTTAATGGCTCAATCTTCATCAACAGTGATTAATGTAGTGGAACAGTTTAGCACGTCATGTTGTGTACTTCATGGGAGTGTAACCAGGAAGATAAAAGATCGGAATATCAAGGAGAAAATCTATCAAAAGGCAAGAAGTTCAAAAGAGAAATGTCCACATTAGTAATTGGGAATTAGAGCCAGTCCCACAATGAGATTTTCTGAGGATGTGCCATTTCTGTGTCTGTAGCTTTAAATGATTATGAGGAAGAGAGAGGCGGAGCAAGGTGGAAGGTGGGGGAGGGGCCAGCTTCTTGTCGCGGTACCAAGTGCTAATGTTTACAGTGTATAGCAATGGCTACTGCGGTCACTTAGCTGGTAAAAGACAGTTGTACTGATCTGTAGTGAGATTCTGGACATTTCCGTGATACCCAAGCAGTTGAGATCAGTCCCTATAGTCCTGTTGCTGTAAGACTAACAGCAGCACGGTTGTCTAAATAAAGAAGTAAAACACTCAAGTTTATGTGTGTATTCACACACCACTCACACATAAGAAAAGGGAGGTAACCTTTCCCCGTATGGCGTCACAGGGGGCCAAAGTCCAGGTCAGGCTATCTGAGCTGTCCTTCTCTCACCGGCAGAGAAGAATGACCATAGCACTCTTCACACCTATAGAGAAAAATATCTCAAAGTGAAATTTTCATGTCATGAGACCTTCAAGAATGTTTTCAATTTTGTGGACCCAGTTTGGGGAAGAACCTTTTCTAGTCCAGCATGCCTGTTCTGCAGTGCACAAAGACATGGCTGGAGGAGTTCAATGTGGAAGAACTTGACTGTTCTGTACAGAGCCCTGACCTCTACAGAATGAATGGACACAGATTCCCACAGAAACTCCAAAATCGTGTGGAGAGCCTTCCAAGAAGAGTGGAAGCTGTTATAGCTGCAAAGGGGGAACAACTCCATATTAAAGTCTATATACAGTAAACCCTCGTTATTCGCACCCGCGTATAATGAAAAACCGCGCTGTTGTGTTTTGGTCAAATGCCTATTTTAATAGTGTAAACTGTAAATATGCCCCCAAATGTGCTCCCAGAACACTTTAATTTCATTAAAACTCAGTTTAATACATTACCCTTAAAGAAA
>JBBJLR010000013.1:10116860-10127911 GCA_037577145.1 Brachypetersius gabonensis | reverse complement strand
ACACACACACACACACACACACACACACACACACACACACACCCACACACACACACACACACACACACACACACACAGCTTTCTGGAGCTAGTTTATGGCTGTTTATACTAATTTATTGGAGGGAATCTCCTGCACTGTCAGTGAGTGTTTAAGAATGAGAAGAGATGCAATGATTTCCTTCATGGCATACAGCCTAGTACAAACCAGACACAAACACTGGCAACGGTATGCAAGTTGTTATACAGGACTGTATGATTTCAGACATACTGGTGCAGTTGACCAGGAGATTGTGAAAAGAAACACTGCTGCATTTTTAAAAAATGTATATATCTTTTAAAATTGTATTTGTGCTGTTCAGGTAAAATATCATGAATTACAATTTCACATTAACTGCACGGTAGGTAAATAGAAAGAAAAGCACTGAAAAAGTGACACATAGAATTCACATTGTGTATGCGTTGAATTTGATTCAGATGTGTACATCAAATATGTAATAGAATTATATATTACAAGTAAAAAATGAGGCTAAGTAAACTGGGAGACAATATGAGGCTAGTGTACTTTATTCTTGGAGAAAATAGAAATATTATGGAAAAGAAAAAATGAATTAATTTTTCATCGTGGCGTCAAAACACAGTCTACCGCAATAATTGTAACTGCAACAATTTGGAATTATGCATTCTTCATATATGTTTGTGTTGTGTGTCTCGAAGTGAGTAGCTGTTTTTCCATCCTCTGTTTAGCGGAGAGTGTGAGTTATATATAACTCTCTGCCCTGAAAAACAAGGGTCTTTATCAAGGAGCACTTAGCAGCTTTGAGTGATGATTCTCTAGAAACAAACTCTTGTCATTGTAGAGAGTCCCCTTAATCCTTCCCTTAAGTGGGTTTTGGTTCCATTTTGTAAGTCTTATGTGGCTAGCTCTGAGACAAATGACCCTAGATGTAAAAACAAAAAAAAAGTCGGAGTGATACATAGCTGTCGGACATTGAGTAATCTACATGTCTTCCTTAAGATGGCATGTTTATATAAAATAGAGAGTTTTAAGGCGGTAATGGAGCTGGAGGGAGAACTGGAAGAGAACTGGAGCTTTTGTTTCCATAGCCATTGAGATTGATGACCGATGTAAAATGTGACATTTCCTGCATATATAAAGTCAGATGGCTTTTAAAAAAAATAATTTCAGTATTAACCTGCAGGTGTATTGTTTTAAAGACTGAATATTCAGTAAATACCATGAATCTTCTATGCCATATATGTAGTTACAGGAGTGAGATTTTGAGCTCCCTTGCAGAGAAGGATTTGCAGAGTTTTTGCTGATTGACAAAGGTATTGTGGCACCTGACCATTACACCAACAGACATTGCATTAAATTACATGGACCTTAATATGACATTGGTCCCCCCCTGCAGGATAAACAGCTTTCACTCTTCTTGAAATCCTTTCCACACGATTTTGGAGTTTTTTCTGTGGGGATTGATGCTCATTCATTCTGTGGAGCTTTTATAAGGCACTGATGTTGGTCGAGAAGGCCTGGTTCACAATTTCCATTCCAGTTCATCCCAAAGGTGTTGGATGGGTTTGAGGTCCGGGCTCTGTGCGGGCCTGTCAAGTTCTTCCACACCAAACTCATCCAGCCACGTCTTTATGGAGCTTTCTTTGTGCACTAGTGCACAAAGAAAAGGGCCAACTCTAAACTGTGTTCACAAAGTTGGAAGATTGTCTGTCACTGGAAATAAGGGGCCTAGGCCAGACCCTGAAAAACAGGTGTGTCCCAATAGTTTTGTCTAGATAGTGTAATTATTTTGTGCACTAATTACTTTCAGATCTACAGTAGGTCTACATGTTGGGATTAAATTGCTAGATACTGCTATCGGGATATAACTTACTAGAAGATGCACACTACATGACCAGAAGTATGTGTTCTAATTCGTGTAATTGGCAATTTTATTCAGACTCTAAGCCTGCAGCCACATAAAAAAAATAAACATACAGCCACAGATGAGCACTAGCGGTAGAATGGGCTGTGATGTAAAGCTCAATGTCTTTCCATGTGACTCTGTCACTGGATTTGTTGAATGCATGCCTTTTTAGGACTGCCCTGGTAAGTGCTATTATACTGAAGCAGAAATGTCCATGACCAACAACAAAGTTAGACTATACGAGCTGCCAGAATGGGACTACTGGGTGTGTAAGTAATTTAAGCAATAATTTGTCCTCATTTGCACCACTCAGTACACAGTTCCAAACTGCCTCTGGGAGCTTCATGAATTGGACTCATAATGAAAGCATGTTCTCTGGAGTGATGAATCATACTTCACCATCAAGCAGTTTGGCACTTGAATTTAGCTTTGGCAGATGCATGGAGATCAAAACCTGAATGCATAGTGCCAGCTGTACGGTTTGGTAGAGAAAGAATAACGGTATGGAGCTGTTTTCCATGGTTCAGCCCTTCAGCGAAGCCAGGTTGAATGTGTGTTGTGGAGATTTGACAATGCATCAAGGAGAAAAAGCATGCTATAAGCAACCCACTCTAGCACATTTGTGCAATTATTCCAACCCCTTCTGGCCCCCCTACCCCCTGCCTGTTCTAGTCTCATTAGTAGATGAATACAGTTACATTTAAATTTAGTTAAGACATTTTGCAAACATTGAATAATAATTCCAGTACTGAGGCAGTATGTTGGTAGTCCTATGACTGTCTCGATTCATCACAGAAACACATCTGGGTCATCTTAGAAAATCTCCTTTGCCTATAGCCCTGTTCCAGAGTAATATTGTGAATGCCAGGGTATTGCTAATGATCAATAACAATTATTATGCAGTGCTAGTCAGTAGATGGGTGATTATTTGAAAGTACAATACAATTTCAGGGGTGTGTGTGTGTGTGTGTGTGTGTATGTGCAGTTTACCGCCTTCTGGGCACCCTGCAGCTCCCCCTGAGCACACAAAAGAGCCCTTGGCATACATGCGCAAAGCCCAGGTATGACCTTCTCACACTTCTCTTTGCATTCCCTCTCCACTTTCTCTCTAAATCCCTCATTGCCTTCTTATACTTCACATGTGTGTGACCACAGAGTGTGACTTTCTTGCAGGCAAGCTGGGAGAAGAGAATTTTGAAGAGCCTGAACAGTATGTGCACTGAGTTGGGAGTCCCACTGGCCCGGAAGGTAAAGTCCACACAAATCAAGCCTCACCCCACACTATGAAAACAAATGTTTACCATCTAGAACCAATGCTTTTCTTAACTTATCTCTCATTTCTGTTGGCTAAATATGGGCTTTGTCCTACAGAGACCAGTTCCTGAACAGAAAGAACTGACAAACAAATGGAATGAGATGGGAACAGATGAACCAGGTAACAAACACAGGATCAGTCTGTGATAGCTTTAAACCATAGCAGGAACACTTATCACTGATAACTAAGGTAATATTATTTCTCACTTATACTGTTCCTTTAAAGCACAGATTCTGAGCTGTAAAGGAATTGTTTTACTATTTTTTTTTTATTTACAATTTTCCACCCACCACACTTGCAGTCAGTCAGCAAAGACATGTTTGATGTCCATATGTTGCTGTCCTAAGAGCATCTATAAGACTAGAATAGTTGAAAGGTACCTACAGATCTCATGTTATTTAGGACCCAGTATGACTTACTGTGAACTATAATTAGAGGATTATGAACCTGTAATTAGAGGAACTTGTCATCCAATCTTTATGAAGCCTCACAGCTGAAGTTCTAAAGTAAAGAAACAAAATTTTTACTCCAAACATATCTTGACTGATCAATTACATCTGAGGTGGAAAACTGTGTAAGTGGATTTATCTGCCAAACTATTCCTTTAAATCAAAGTCAGTACCACATAAGAAGAAGAGTAGATATTTTATCATGACTTGAATTTTTGACAAAATGTTAGTTATTGTCCATTCAGTCTTGTGGGAGCATAAAGCACATTAACAGTTTTGCCATTTTATTGCAATATTTGTCATTGAAACAAATGAACTGTAAAGGTACAGATGATTCTTTGCATGACTGTATAATTACATGGGAAAAATGTAAAGGCTGTAGATGACAACAATGTACACGCAACAACTTACTATTAATTTCAAAGTGCCAAGTAGAAGTAATGACTACTGACTTTGGTGGGTTAAAAAAGTGCTTGTCTCAGAAAGTGCAAGCCTTACACATAAGCACATCCAAGCAATTCTCAGACAGTCTTGAGGCCCTGCTCAAAACCTGTGACACACCACAGTCCTATATTGCAGTGTTTTTCAGTAATTCACCAAAGGCTTGTTTGGACACAGACTCAGACTCGGCTTCCAGTCTGTTTCTATATTTGAGAGTGGAAACACAGGGTTCCAAGGTCTATAAAATCATTTATTGGTAGTAAATGAATGTTGGTAAATCTCTTCTTGAAGCCCACAGAGTTCAAATAAAGTAAAAGGCTGTGTGTCAACCTATCTTTTTAAGATTTTCCCACAACCCACAGTTTTATACTACAATATATATGTTCTGTTTTCCATTACATAAAATTGCATCTTCACTCTATACCTTGTAGGTTGCGATTATCCATATAGCCTGATAACAGTAAACAGTAACTTCAGTGTGTCTGGAATTTGGATCTTATTTGTAATGTCTAAGATAGACTCAGACAATATGAAAAAAAGTGACAACTGTTTAGTTTGGCTGATCGCATGTACTGTTTGTGAACCTCTTGACATTTTTGATGTGAACCTTTTTTGATTAGAAATATTTTAAATTAATAATAAGTTGGTTGTTTAAAGTTTGAGGTGTTCTGAAATGTGCCTTGAGTATGAAAAGCCTTGAAAGTCAAAACTGGAAGTGAACATTATTAACAAATGTGACTGAATATGTCAGCATAGCAGTTGACACATTCAAGCTAGTGCCTGGTTTGTTCAAAGACACTTTAAATTCAATCTTGAATCCCCCTCAGATACACAGTCTATGTTACAGTTAAATCCTTCTGTAACATGGTGTGGGTTACTGCCATAATTTCATGTATTAACAGAGCATTAAACAGGTTAGTGAAGGGAAAGTGTATTTGTGTGCCCACACTTTAGTTCCGCTGACATAAGAGAACTTCTTTTCCTAATATTACTAACTTATTCATTGAAGTAATGAAAAGTAATTATAAATGAATAAATAATTATTAATCATGAATAATAAGGTGGTTAAACTGGGATTCAAGTGTTCTCCACGTTTCACTTGGGATGTGTTTTAAGAAAAGAAACGGGCATCTTTCCTGTTTTATACCATCTGTGTAAAGTAAAAGTAATTTCTTTCATTGTCCTCACTATAAACTTTAACCGTCAAGTTTACCTTACAAACAATAAATTGAAATGATCAACATTAGTTTCAAGTTAAACCAATTATAATTTAAGTAAAATGAGAAATTATAATTTGAATAAAATGAGAAATAATGTCATTTTAAGTTGTATTACTTTTTTTTCACAATAACAAAGCTTGTCTAAAGCTTGTAGATGCTTAAAGCTTTGTATATAAAATATGTTTAACAAAAAATTGCTTGCAAATTATGAGGAATTTTGAATTTGCCAACTTGGGATTTCCTACCTCCCACCTACAAGTGTTCATATAGCTGTTTGAACTAGGAATAAATGAGGGTTATTTGTCTTGTATGCATATTAAACACTCTAAAAACAAAAGCTTTTTACATTGGAATTACAGAGGGGTTAGGTAGAGCTTCATTCATTTTGAGAGTTGCTACGTTGGGACTTAGAATTCTCACCCTGAAAGTCAGTTTCAATTCAAAGTTGACTTTCAGATATGCTTTCTCCATTTGGTGATAGCAACTTCTCCAGTTCTCGCTTGGTCATGAACGCAGCATTAGTACCTGTATGCTATGCAGGGCATTTTCAGCCTACAGCATGTTGGTAATATCTTTACACAGAGGCTTTAAATCTGTGCAGTATCCAGAGAGAGATTCCTTGTAACAGTGCACTTCTGAAGTCTTCACACTCCTCTCATGTGTTAGCATTATTGCCACTCCTTGTGTGTATTAGTGTATCTCACTGTGTTTATTTTTCAGCCTTTGCTTGTATACAGTTCTCATGTTGATTATAACATTTCCATAACAATGCTATCAGTTTGCAGTGTGTATGATAACATTTACAACTGTCTGCTGGACGCTGGCATAAACAGCCTAGTCTGTGAAACCAGAGCATGTCCAGACCGCTGGAATCAGTCCCGATAACCACAGCTACCCCTCTCTAAACTACTGCAGGCCTTACTGACTGCCTCTCTCTTTTTTGTTTTCTTTTTTGTATATGATGTGAAGCAACCTATTTGGAGAATGTAATGGCCATCAAAAGTTTGGGGACATCTGATATCTCATAATGTTTTTTTTTTCATAACACCTTAAATAGTAAATGCAGTATCATAAAAAACTAGGTATTAAACTGCCCATCTTTAGGATAGCAGAACAACTGCAATCAGTATGTTAGGGCACCCTTAGGCAGCTCACATTGTTAATTTTCAAAGTAAAAATAAGTACAGTAAACTCTTAAACTGCGAAACATGTTGCTACTCAAATATGTTCTGTCAAACTCAGATCCAAATGATGATCCCTGTCTTTACTGCATATGTATAGTATATTAATATGGCTCACCCATTTGCACATACCATATCATGGATTACTATATATTGTCTGGTTGCACTGTTTTTGTCTTGCACAATGTTTTATCTTGTCTGTCTATATTATTTCTAAATCTTATTTCTTCTGTTGCACTAAGTATTTGTATGTACACTGCAGATCCAGAGCTCTCGCCGTTTCGTTTTCCTATATACTTGTATACGGTTAAATGACAATAAAGTTCACTTTGACTTTGACTACACATGCAGAACTTCTTTAGTGGATGTTTTAATGCACATATACTGCTTAATGGCTGGATTTATTATATTGGTTAATCAATGTGAAATGGCACATTTCATTTATTCCAATATGTCAAACTCGGCTAATAAACAGAAAGTGTGCATTAAAAATGGCACTAAATATGATATGTATATTTGCATATGGTGTTATTTTTTTCAACCCGTTGATCATGTATAAACAAAACATGTGTTCAGACCTTTGCACATAATCTACCGTAACTACTTTCCAAAATGTTCATTATTTTCTATTACCAATAGTTTATGAAAGAAAACTGTAACATTATTACTTAGCAGGCAAAACCACCTATTCAGGACATTATAATAAAAATATTACAACGTGGTTGTTAAGTGTTAAGGAATCTTTATCACACCTTTATTAAGAAAAGTGGACTGAAAATGAAAGTATTTTATTTGGACAATTTCAGAAGAAAGTAGAGGGTAAGGTATTCTCAAACCTTTTATCTGAATTTTTTTTTTATGTTTGATGTAAGGTGGTCCTCTATTTTTTTTTTCCATATTTATGATTGCTCCTCACCTGTTCCCTTAGAATAAGCCTGTGCTTTCCTGCCAAAGCACGATATGCACCATCACTGTCTTTCTTTTACAGATCTCAGCAAGTTTAGGCCTGTCTATGCACCCAAAGATTTCCTAGAGGTGAGTTTTGATTGAAAACATCCGGTCCTAATGAAGTGAGTGCAGCACTGGGATATGAAGTAGCTGATTGGATTCCCATGGGAAATGGACCTCTGAATGATTCTGAATTGGCCTGGATGTTATCAGTGACTGACAGGCCTGAATACATGCCTCCTGATGTTATGATGTTTGATGGAAGCAAATTTAGTTTCCCTGTGATCATGAGTTATGCATGTAGCAGATCTGCATGCACACTGTTTGTATACTAAGATCATTTCCTATTTTTGCAATAGAGGGAATTGTCTCAGTCATGTAAATATAACCCAAAACCCAAATAACAAATAGATCACCAGAACCATGGGGTTACATACACTGTGCATCAAAGGTTTGGATGTAATTTAAAGAGTAACTACATATTTGCTCAGCATCATGTCAGAGTGTCCATCTTGACATGAAGAACAGGTCAGTTAATAATTTTGCCATTTCTTCAATAAGCTGTTATTAAAAGCATACATTTTAACCGCAAAGGTACTTTTAAACATTTTGTGGGCTGTTAAATGCTGATATCGCAACAAGAACACAAAATGTGTCAACATTAAACAAAAAAGTTTTAAACGGCTAACAGAACAACTGACAAAGTTGCAATCAGCATGTTTGGGCACCCTTAGGCAGCTCACATTAAAAATAAGTACACATGCAGAACACGCTTCTTTTGTGCATGTTTAAATGCACATATACTGTTTAATGGCTGGATTTATTATATTGGTTAAGCAATGTGAAATGGCACATGTTTAATTCATTCTAATATGTTAAACTGTGGGTCTTGACATTATTCTCAAATAAGTATTTTATATCAATGGTTCCTTTTGCAGTGTTTCAAATGTGCAACTTATAAATGTGCAAATTATAATATGCAAATTGTTCTGGTACATTATTACTGTTTTTGTCAATGCTATTCACTCCATTGAATACTTGTGTTCTTGCTTGCATATATTTATATATCCATTCTGTACATACATACAGTACATATACTTATATAAGTTTACATATATATTTTTCAGTACCAGTGTCCATATTTATATTTCTGGGTTGTTTGTATAGTGTTCCTTTTACACTGTACTGTTGGTATAGTTTTTATTCTATTGTATTTAATTTTTACAAACTGATTATTTATTAAAAGACATTTTGAAAAATGCCTTTGATAGCCAGTGTGTGTAAACTTCATGCGTATAGTTTCATATGCAGTAAGGAATGTGATGGTATCCTGTTTCTTTGGAAGGTACTGATTGGTCTGAAGAACCCCAATCAAGACAGCAGAGAGGGGATCACTGCTGGGGGCCATTGGGGACTTATTCAAGTCTCCCTCAACGTCCGCGATATCCCACAGATGGTGAGGAATCTCCTCCTCTCTCTCTCTTTTTCACTTTCAAGGCCATATACTACTTCCATATTCGACTACTTTTATTCTTTAATGCCCATGTAAAAAGTGATTCTGTTCTTGTTCATCTACCTTTCTCCTTTGACAGCATGTTTTTACACAGTCATCATAGTGCTGTTGTGTTTATTTGATATATAAAGAACATGATCTGAATTTTTATTTTGCAAACTTATGAGAAAGAATATACTTCACATTTCATTTGATTATTAGTAATATAATTAATCCATAATAAACTCTTCTGAATTATGTTCTAAATGTATGTGCAATGTAAACACAGAAACCATCAGAGGGCAGGTAAGTGCACAGTAAATGTAATTTGTGCTCGAGAACAAACTGAGTAGCACAAAGAAAAATGATTTGCTGTTATGTTTTTCTGTACCCAGTGTTGACCCATTGTGACTCCCCTGGGGACAGATTTTAATGACTCTGGTTAAAGTGGCCAAAGACAAACTCTGTATTTCCAAAGATGTGTTAAATAATATGAAGATTCACAATAGTGTACAATTAGAGCAGAAAACAGAAAATAAGCTTTATTCATGTGAATGCCTGAACCATCAGCTACTCCATATATTTTCAGAGAGAAGCTTATTCTGAACTGAGCCTGACATGCTGCCAGCTCGGCATAGACGATCATGCACACATCCCTTCAGGTATGCTTTAATTCAGTCCATCCAGCTGTGAAACAAAGGCATGACAATGGGATGTTAAGTATGTTTGACCTAAAAAAAGCAAAAGAGCTCTGTACCAAACACTGTAGGTCTCTAAAACCTACTGTGCTTCTTGTCTATAGAAAAAAAATGTTTTTACAAAATATTCAAAACTTACAAAGGAATTGCATGACAAACATAAGGACTAGGACTGAAACAGTTCATATTTAGTTTGTTGTGCTTTCAACATTAAAGTGATTGCCACTTACTCACTCACAACCACCAACATGACAGTGGATTATGTATTAAAGAGACCCATATCGGAAACAGATTCGTATGACAAAAGGAAAAAATCGTTGCTATCTGAACAAGACTTTTTTATCTCAAACATATATTTAAAACAGTATAACAGTATGTAAATAAGATACAACGTTTTGTTTTGACAGCAAAGATATGCTGCCTGTCTAATCTAGGAGCAAGCAGGACGTTCCAGGGAGACATAAACACTAATATGGGCCTATGTCTCAATGGTATTACTGAAGCGGTTCTTATTGTAATTACATGATGTAGTGAAAGTTTTCCATCTGACTAAATCATTTTATTGTGTTATTTAATCCATGTGCTGTGAAGTGAGCAAGCTGTCTCAATTCTTTATTAAAATAGTAAAATGTCTCTCTTGCTTTCTCTCACTCTCTTGCTCGCACTCTCGCTCGCACTCTATCTCGCTCTTGCTCTCTCTCACATTTTTCTTCTTGCTTTCTCTCTCTCTCTCTCTGTTTGCTCTTTTTTATACAGACTTGTTTGAAAGTGATCACATTCGTATCGGAAAGACAGGTAAAAAATCAATAGCTTTATGTATTCTCTCTCTTTTTACGGCTGACTGATTGTTTTTTTAAGTGCTGGATCACTCTATCGTTCTGAGAGTATTTGTTTAATCATTCCACTTCAGCTGTGCATAACATTGTTGGTTACCTGGAATTTGGGTAAAAGGGCACATAATCCTTTTTTCATGAACCTTTTTGGAGGACGCAAGGACATGTGCACACACACACATGCACAAACACAGCTAGATCTCTCTCTGTCTCCTGCCCAATATTCTCATTCATTAAGGTGCAAGACAAACATACACAGACCTTCAGGCCTCTCATCAAATGCTTCAGAGAGAGGTCCAACCACACATGCACATCATATTAACAATCCAGATGGAGAGTGGGTCTCTGTGTTTATGCTTAATATGCTTTTTAACCCTCTTTTCTACACCTGGAATATGTAGTCTATGAAACTGAAGTGTGTATGGGTTAGCTTTGTAGGTCTAGAGTACCTCTTGAGACTGTCTACAGTGAATCTTTTTCTGTTGTGTGTGTGTGTGTGTGTGTGTGTGTGTGTGTGTGTGTGTGTGTGTGTGTGTGTGTGTGTGTGTGTGT
>JBBJLR010000013.1:10078944-10100350 GCA_037577145.1 Brachypetersius gabonensis | reverse complement strand
TGTGTGTGTGTGTGTGTGTGTGTGTGTGTGTGTGTGTGTGTGTGTGTGTGTGTGTGTGTGTGTGTGTGTGTTTATGTATGTTTTTGTATAACAGGTACTGCTGTGCTTCTCTCGAGACACTGCAGTTTTGGAGCATTTCAGCTACAATAGCGCCATCCCTCCTAAATCCTACATCCAGGGTAATCTTCTCAAGGGCATGTGTTTGTGTGTGTATGCTTCATAAATTAGTGTATCATTTATTTATCTAACAAGCGAAATATTCTCTTTACCATAGGCAAGACTGGTGAAGAGGAGTTTGCTTTGGTGTACCCCCCCAATGGTACAGTTTATCAATCAGTAGATGTCTTTGACAGCCACAACCAGCAAAGATTTTTCTGGAAGTCACATTATTTTCAGAAATATTTCATAGTAATTTTTTCTCATTCTTAGCTCATTTAACAAGGCTGATTTGTTCCTTATAAAATATGAAAAATGTCTTTCAAAAAATTTAAATATCTTGCAAAAGTTTACATTTTTATCAACTTAAAGTCAGTTTTGTGTTAGGTATACAACAGGGAATGCATATTAAATGAGTCTGTTAACACTTATAGCTTACAGCAAGGTTTTTACAGGTTTCTACAATGTAGGAGGTCTTAGATGTGTTCTGAATGGTGAATGTGAATGATTATATAATGACTAAGAAAGCTGAAAAACTTTGAGTACAAAGTTGCACTTGAAGTAACATCCAGAAATCCTGGTATTTGCAAAGTCGAGATCAAATTTTAAGCCAAATTTGTTGTAAAAAGATCATTCGGGGTTTTTATTGATCATTTAAAACTTTATGTGCCCAAAAACCTGAAGTAATGAACAGAACAATTTTTTTAGCGTTTAGAAAATTATTATTGAATTAAATCGCAATTACTCACATGACAAGTAATTTGAACGATAGTGCACATGCTTGCTTTACAGAAAGAAAGAATTTACATTTTTGTTGTCTTTCTGGCATGTTTTGTTGTCAACATAACATACTTTATTTAAACCTGCTGGTATAGCATGTAGATCAGAAGTATAATGTAACATTTTAAGTACTTTTATTTATTTTATTTGCAATTAATTAATAGAGAAAATCAAGTCATAACACAAGTGCACCACTGTTCCACCATGTTAAAAAAATAACTACTCACTTACAATACATGTCTCTTTTTTCTTTGTTATTTAGGTGTTATCCCTTTCCATGGCTTCTCAATGTATGGTGAGTCTTCTGAATACATAAGTGTAAAGTTATGCTGAAGTTTAGTTAGTTTATATTTAAACTAGTGGTGGGCATAGATTAATTTAATCTAGATTAATCTCACTGTAATCTTGGAATTAATATAGATTAAAATGGCTCATTTGAATTTTGCCTAAATAGATTCACCCTAAATATATAGTCATTATTCTACTATTTTAAAATTATATATCCAAACATTTCATACAAGATATCACTGAGCGCAGATACGCACTTTACGAATAGAAACAAGACTATGAATTGAAATGAAAAATAAGTCTAGCTATCTTTATTGAATTAAAATGATGTACTGGCTGTTGAAGCTGCTGTAGGTAGCAGGCAGGCATTAGTTAGCGAGTAGCAACTGGAGCCCGTTAGCAATATTTCTCTGGTAGTGCCGTTTGTACTCAACAGAAGAATACTGTAAGTGTCCTTACTACATACTACACGCTAATTCCTTCCTACAACCCTGGTGGCTAAGCCCCCCCTTGTTTTTCTGTCCTAGTGACGTCCCTGTTTCACAGTAGGCAAACACACCGGTTCAAAGACTCGTTCTCGCCCCCTACAGTGCAATTCGGCTAGGTATACATCCGTGCTAAAATATCAAGGTGAAACTCATCATAGCTTGCGTAGTATAGACCCAGCTCCCAACCCAACTTTGTGAATAGATTAACGGCAATATTTGTTTTATGTGCTTATGTGTATGTGTGTATTCCTGCAGTGGCTCCTCTGTGTTTCTTGTACAATGAGCCATCCAAGTTGTACGGTGTATTTAGGGAGATGTATGTGCGCTACTTCTTCAAACTGCACGCCATATCCTCCTCCCCCTCAGTAAGTACAAATTACAGAATATGTACATACTGGTGGCCAGTGTGTGCTTTAATATTCTTCTGTGTTCACACATTTGTATGTTTGTTTTGCAGGGCATAGTTTCACTTTGTTTGCAGTTTGAGAGGCTTCTTCAAACTCATCTTCCCCAACTGTTTTATCATCTACAAGAGATCGGAGCTCAACCGTAAGTCTGAATCATGTGATACTGATATACGTCAGCAGTCCACCTAACATATTACACGCCTATTTATGTACATATTTACATATGTTTAAAACAAATATAGAATTGGATGTGTGCCTCTGTGTTTAACTTGAGATTTAGATGCATAATATTATGAAAGTGCTTTTAGAACTAGCCCGGATGTGCAGGACATTTATTTAAACCTGCAATCAGAAGATTGTGGGTTGAAATCCCGGTACTGCTAGTGTCATCACTGATGTACCCTTAAGCAAGATACCGTCCCTAAACACTGCTCCCCGGGTCCCGTTAGTTGGTGGCAGGCCCCTGCTTCACTTGGTGAAAGGGTTAAATACAAAGAAAGAATTTAATTGTTCACACTGTGTGCTGTGCTGTGGTGTGTTTGCCCATGACTATAAGGGGCCACTTTATATTCTTTATAAAGATCCTTAATCAGCAATCTTAATCAAATACAATATAAGCCCAGAGGAAAGATATATTGTATGCAGTGATCATATGGCTCCACCTAGAGTTTATTCCATGCATTTACAAGTCTTCCATCTAAAACCTTTTTAAGGACATAGCTTTTAAAGTAAGTAAATAACTTTTGCAGTGAGGAATGTTTTGATAAGATCTTATAGTTAACTGCCTGTATGTGTGTGTGTATTTGTGTGTGTGTGTATGTGTGTGTGTGTCTGCTTGCTTCAGATTACGAATTGCCTTCAAATGGATGGTTCGGGCTTTCTCAGGGTACCTTTCCACTGACCAGCTGCTGTTGCTATGGGATCGTATCCTCGGCTACGATTCCTTAGAGATAGTTGCAGGTGGGTCACTTTTCCTACACAAACAACCTTTATCGCATTAGAGTCAATATGTTTGGTGTTGCTTTTTAATAGAATTTTCAGGATAAATATTTTTATATTTTCTGTCTGTTGATGAATTAGAAGTACATAGTACATTTATCCACACACTGCCTAAAAATGTGTATACTGTCATTGTCACTGTAGAGCTCGCAACAATTGCTATGATTGCTGTGAAGTAGATTTGCAGGTGGAGAACAAATGGGAACTTTGTAATGTAAATTAGCAAATATGAATCTGTTTCACATCCAATACACCATTGATCATTGACTCTGGTCCTGGAGATCTACCTTTCTGCTTATACCAAATTTTCCACCCCTACTCCAGCTAATTAGCTTCTTCCGAAGCCCCTGATTGGCTGGATCAGATTGGCTGGATCGGGTTTCTGAAGGGAACCTTCCAGTAAATGATGTTAAATGTGTGACACACTGAAATAAGTCATCATTTCGAACCCCAATATTTGATTTTGCTGTTTGCCCGTTCCTGTTCCCCCCAGTCCTGGCGGCTGCCGTCTTCGCCTTCCGATCTGAAAATCTGATGGAGGTGACATCACTTGCTTCAGCTGAGGTGAGTGTGCTTGTGTATTACATACGAACGTGCATGTGTGCTTATGATAGAGGGCGAAAGGTGACCGAAATAGCGCCTTGACTCACAGCCAGCGCCAGTAACCTAGTCTCGCCAAGACATGTCTCAGAATCGCTGGCCTTGCCACTTTTAAAAGTGGACCACCCTCCTCCTTGGCCCCTACACATCCAAAACCAAATGTGATCAAAACCTTATGTCTTCATTTTTGTTTTGCTTTTTTATTTCATTTTCACGATAAATAAACTGATAGAAATGGCCCAAAAATGACATTATGAATGAATGACATTTTTCCTTTCCATGAAGAGTTAGTATGCGGTAATAGATTTGAGATTTTATTTGAAGGTCAATGATATATAATGAGAATATGCTTCACAGTGTGCACACATATATGTTACAGCCGTTTGTATAAAAGGTAATTGAGTCCATTTACTTTCTTTTTGAAAACTAAATGTAAAATATGAGCTGTAAATATTTATTTGAATTTGTAAGATTAGTGTCTTTCTTAAAATTATTTAATGACATTTTAAGCACAACATAATCTGTTATGGTCTCAGGCAATGGTTTGAGTGACAGCTGTAGTAAAAGTTCCATCTGAGCTACTGGCAGTGGCCCCTGGCCATAATACTCAGTGACGCACAGGCCTGGGCCCTTGGGCGAAGGGAAGGTGCTGCTAGACAGTATCTGCTTGCTCATATAGCACCAAGCCCTACTGGAGAACATATCATAACATGCTGTATTTTTAGCACTTAGGGCCTGGGCCTGAAACTTTAGAGGCAAACATGATAGGAGCCCCTAAATTTACTCGCCTCTGATCCCAAAAGGCCACAGCTTGAGAACGCTTGATTCTACACCTCCCCCATGTCTTTGCCTTCAGGTTCCACTAATGCACCTGCAGGGTAACTAGCTCCACTCGCAGCAGCACCCAAACTCGGCCGCTCACTGAGAATGAGATGCTTTGTCCGAGTGAATATTGGATGCCATTTTGTGAAAAATGCATTTGGACCAGAAGGAAAAGATTTTAGACTAAAAGTCCTTTTGTTTGTGCTTTTCTAGTGATTCGAGCTTTTTTTCCTACTCTGGCCTATAAGTGGACAGTATAATCGTATGGCATCTTTATTGTAATACATTAAATTTTTTTATGACAAAATAAAGGGCCCTGGGTCATAAGCAATAGTTTGCCAATAGCCTGTTGTTGTTTGCAGATGTTGCATAAAAATGTAAATATGGCACAACTGATTCTCTGTTGATTTAATTCCAGTTCATTCCAACTTGTCAAGTTAACAAAAGTTAACTACAAGTTAACTACAGCTGACAATGACCCATTAGTATAGTGGACACTTACCTTGAGTGGGGCATTGAGCTGGAGACTAGTTTAAACACTTAGAAAGGTGGACTGGTGCCTGGTGGTTAGGGAGTTGCCCCTGCAATCATAAGGCCATAGGTTCAAATTCCAGGTCTGCCTGTGGCCCCACTGAGGTACCCTTGAGTAATATACCGTCCCTGCACGCTGCTCCCCAGGTGGTGAATGACTGGCTGTGCACTTTCATTTGGTGAATGGGTTAAATACTGAGAAAAATTCATGCATCACTAAAAGGGTCACTTTACTTCAGATGCTAATCTTAATTGCTTCAACAAAAAAACTCATTTTGAAAATTCTATATCTGCTCTTGAAGAAAAAGGGGTATTGTGCCACATCCCTCTTTGGGATTCTCTATTGTGAAAATATAATTTCAAATTATATACATTTTAATGTTTTAAAATTGCATATGCTTTCTTTTTACATTTTTATTCACATTTATTGTTGTCATCCTTTTTTGACACAGGCTGTCCTTGCTGACCTCTCGACCCTAAAGGTCATGCCTCTTCTGCAGATCTTCCTCTTTGCCTAAGTCACGTGCGTGTGCTGCCTTCGAGTGGCGTGCCATTCTGTTCCCCCATGCCAACTAAGCCATTTGCAATGACTAATAACCTTTTAAATGCGACAAGATAATAAGTGAAAACATAAGCAGAGCAGAAACACCATTCAGAAACATTACTTTTTTTAAATCAAGCTTCAAGTCATTTAGGAAAGCAGGTCCCACTTGAAGATCTTTCACTAGATTCTTAAGATATGGCCATTGCAGGACTGGCCTAACAGCATTTCACATTCATTCTTTGAATACTTGTTGTCATAACCAAACATAAAACGGTAACACTTAAAGCATTTTTTGGTTCTTAAAGCATTTCTCATTTCACTTTGCATGAGAGCAGAGAGGGTCTTTTTAAGGATCCATTAAAATTATTTTACTGCATTCTTAGCTATATTTAAAAAAAATAATAATAATTAAAATGTGATTATAAAACTGTTTATATATGTAAAGCAAAGCACTAATATTCACACCTGAAGCAGCTATGTGAGAGAGATTAGTCAGAGGCAGTGTGAATTTGACACATCGTCTGTCTTATTTCAATTTAATCAATTCAGTACACAGCAGTGTTGGTTTGCATGTAGCAATTTTTATATCAAAGCAAAGCAAAACAATCACGTTTTTGAAAATGCCATTTATTTTTCCCAGCTTTCCTATTACTCAATATGAGCATGCCTACAGAATGGCAACCCAGCTTGAGAGGTCTATTATAAACCGAATACTAATGTAACGGTCTATTATAAACCGAATGTGAGTATTCAAATTATTTAACCCGGTCCTTTGGACTGTGTCAAATTATACAGATAAGTATTAGTAATAAGCATAGAAATATACAGCTTGATCTCAGACATGTTTAAAGTGTTGCTTTCGCCAATTTATTCTGTATTTCTGACATGCTTACATGTAACATCTGTCCTCTGATGTTCTGCCTTGTGTATTATTCACATCCAAAGCTGAATGGAAAATGAATGCATAATATTTAGTGTGATATTTAAATATTTGAGTCTAAAGAGCATGTGCTTTAACATCCATACAGTAAAAACTTTCCTGTGTCACTGTGACACAGTTACCAAACATTTTTATGGCTTGTACTGATGTGCCTCAGAGCCAACAACCTTCCACTCTCTTTTAATATCCTTATTGTAGAGTTCTTGCTGTTCTGAAGTTTTATTTTTAACTGATATGAGGATTTGTAATGCAGATTACATATGGCTAAAAAGTTTTTAAAAAGTGGTCATGTTAATATGCTTTTGTGTAAATGACATCAAATGGAACTTTAAAGGATTATATTATGTAACATTTAAGTGGGGATTCACTTTTATTATTATTTCATGTTTTCATCCTGTATGAATATGTTCATTGACATGCCATTGATATGATGTTTCTTTGTATGTATAAGCTGTTAAATATTTTGAAACAGATCCTCATGGTTTATTCATTAAAATTATTTAAAGCACACACCTTGTTCCTTTTTTGCTGCCTGGTACAATTTCTAGGGCCTGACTGACAAATATGTTGGCCAGTAATATGAGCTGATATAATCAGTAAAGATCAAGCACCCATTATTCCTGGTTTGTTTTTTATTTGTACAAACACACACTACAGCAGTCTGAAATTAAAATGTGATACCTATTCATACCTATTCGACCTTACAACAAAGTCACATTTAACAATTCACTGTAGACAACTGGCATATCAGTCAGTCAGCAAAACCATATTAAACAGTAAAAAAACAATTACTTCAATTAATGTTTGTTTAAGTTTGAAACTTTTCTCAGCCAAAATCAGTAGATGCAATTTTTAGCTCCTTGAAATTGGTATCGTCATAAAATCTTCATGTTGGCTGGGCCCACTATTCCTGGTTGGATTTTGTTACAGCCCTAATCTTCTGGAGCTTATGGGATGGTTATCTAATCGTTTTTAGGGTCGATGTGAGCTAGGGGTGCTGCGCTGTGTGACTGCAATCGGGAACACCAAGCTCTTTTGGTATCACCATCGTTAGCTCATAGGTAGCTCATAGCAAAACTCCTTTGACATATGCTTAAGTCTGTCTGTCCCCCTTCAGCTCGGCTGGCCGCCTGCCTCACGCTCTTGCTTGCTCATATCAAATTATGCCACTCGTCAGTTTTCCGCCCTGCTTCTCGCTCCCTGAGCCTTCGGCTCGCTCCATCTGCCACCTGTTTACCCAGCTTCCCACGGCCTCTTCTGCTTATCGCCAGGGAGATGATGATCACCAGCACCTGTCCTTTTTAACCCAGCGTGGCTCTGGAACCCTCACTGAAGTGACGTGCCTCTGCTGGCCAAAAAGGGGCACTTCAGGAACTGTGTGCCACCACTCATCACTCCTGCACTGTTCCTTGATGAAAGATTTCATGTAGATGGCACTATCACGTTTCTGACATATCACTTTTGTGTAACATTTGCTGAGTATAATGATGTGACCCTTTGTAATTAGGTCATTAAAGAGGCCCCTGACAGATATTCCAGTGGCTGCCATGATTGACTATAGATGCCAGTAATAACCAGTAGAATGACGCAGTTAAATACAGCGCCAGATGGTTGTAAAGATAATGATTTTATTACTAGAATTAAAATATTGATTAATAGCCAAGTCACTTCTGAATTGTCTTTATTCATGTTTAAGGAATGTTAAAACTGAATCTCAGGTGCCTTACCACTGGCTATATAGTGGACTACATAACTAGTATATCACTCATTATAAAGCAAACAATCTAGTTTGTTAGTAGCAAGCCGCTTAGTCTTAACTGTGCAATGTAGGACGCCCCAGGAATCCACTCGGCCGGCTGCTGAACCCTAAATTTGTCTCTTGGACTATTTACATGTATAAGCTATAACTGCATGACCCATGTAGTGCACTACAGCAGGAAACCATTTAAGATTTAGATGGATAGCTAGCCTCTCATAGTGTATCACTGGTAAGTGTATGTGCCATTTTTTCTGTGACTGACTTGGTGCACAAAGTTAGGAAGCTATTTAAGATCCAGTCTCGAGGTCCGAGCATTCTGACTAAACACCGACAAAAATGTCTGGTTGCAGTTTTACTGCTAGGAGAATTAGAATATTCTCCCTCATTCACTCGGGTCACATCAGTCCTTATTTCAGACACTCTTAGGCCAACTGCAAACAACAGTGTTGTACTCAGGCCTTTAAAGTAGATGGCTAGATGGTTTTCTGGGCTATGTGTCATACAGTGCAGTATTTAAATGTCAAGGCCCAAGTGATGCCCAAAGCTCCTGTTCTTTAACCCAAGAAGGGCTCCAGAACATAGTCTCACAAAACCATGCAAACCTCCCATGCTAGTTTGCATGGGTGAAAGTGCAAGAGCAACAATGTTTACTTGAATGTAACAGTGTTCATCTTTCAACTCCTTAATATATCTTAGAGGACCCAGTTAAATGTGTACATTCTTACTGCTCACTTCAGTGTATGTAGAGCGCAGACACTGATCTGTAATGCAGTGTGTAGAATCAGACACTGATGTGCAGTGAGTGTGGAGAGATCAGACACTGATGTGTAGTGCAGTGAGTGTATAGAATCAGACAGTGGTGTGTAGTGCAGTGTGTATGTAGTGAACAGTGGTGTTTGGTGCAGTGTGTTTGCGTGGTGCACTTTAAATCAATTACGCAGTCATTTATAATGAATAGATTGCAACATTTCTTTTTGGTCCTTTTATGGATTAGATACCTTCATCCTCACCTTCTCGCATTTTCCCGCGTTCTGTGAATCAAACGCTCTCGCGGGGACTATCTCGACAGCCAATCAGATCCTGCCATGTTGGGACAGTCTGGCCAATCCGGGCGCTCCTAGAGGAGGCAAACTCGCAAGCGGCATTGTGTCTGCGCGGTGGGCACGGTGGAAGTTTAGCCCCCTATTATCCCCCCCGTGTCCATATGCAGCCCTGCCGAGTCATTCATCCAGGCTTCGGCTCAGGTGGTCCACGTGCTCGTGCAGGTTATAGGGGGAGCCGTGACAGAAGAATGCGAAGAGGGGGGACAGAAGGAGGAAGTGTGGGACAATAGAGCTCCGTGTTTTTGTGCGTCACCGTGCCGGGAGGATTCCCCCCACCCCAACACACACACACACACACACACACACAACTTGTGGCGTGTCTGCCACATACCGATAGTGTTCTGGTTCAGCATTTTACCACAGTTGATTCTGATTCTCGTGAGAGGACTGGACTGAACAGGACATCCAGAACAACAGCACGAGCTGGGGTCTGACAACGTGTAGGACACCCCGTGGTCACCAACAGGACCCTCATTCCAGCTGTAAGGCACACCGACTGACTGGAGCATGTTTGTGTGCAGTCCTCCTGCTGGATGATTTGCATACGGACTTCCGTGCCCCCCCTCGCTCGGTTTCACTTCTGCGTCTCTGAGAGAGAGGCCAGAGAAGAGGAGCAGCCCGGGGGGCGAGCTGTACACCAGGAGCTGACCGTGGGACGTGACTGAGAAGCCCCCCGTCTCGTCTGGATTTAAATGGAAGGACGGGCTCCCAGAGTGTCGCTCCAAGAGGAGGATCTTCATCTTCTCCGAGACTGAGGCTCGGCCGTCCTGCGTGGAGGAAGTCCAGACTCTGCTCTGCGTCCCAGACGGATTGGACTTAAAAAGCAAATAAACAAAAAAAAAAAGAAAAAACAAAACGGTGGATACGGAGCCTGCTTTCGTTTTTTATTTATCTGGAAAAGGAATTGTGTATTATTCCTCGTCTTGCTGGAGGTGATTATGGGGATTCCTCCTCATCGATCGGCACTTTTTGTGGCTCTGGAAGTGAACTTAGTGCGCGTCTCTCAGGGCCAGGTCGGTGCAGTCAGCCCCAGGTCTCGCTGGGATGGAGTTGGGCTGTGATGAGGGTCTGTTGATGTCCTGGCCTCTGCTGGAGATAGATGTGAGATAGAGCCCATTTAGAGTCTATTTTTTTTTGAGTCAGTACTAATTACTGCGGGTCTCCCTGGTCTCCACGCGCGTTTTTCTTTGTGTAATGCTGTTACACACGGATGTCGTGAGGACTGGATCTCTGCGCTGTTTTTAATTGTGTGTATGTGTGTGTGTGTGTGTGTGTGTGTCTCTCTCTCTCTGTATGCGTGTGTAAGTGTGTGTGTGGCGCTACTGGTGACTCGACACAGTCACCCCGGCGTTTTCGGCCACGTTAGCACTCGTCAGTTCATAGCTACCTGTATTTGTGTGTGTTGTCTGTGTCTCATCTCCCTTCCCTGCCGTGGGAAGGACTGAACGGTTTGGCCAACAATGAGATACCCCAGGCTGTCTGTGCTGCTGCCCGGCCTCCTCCTGTGTGTCCTGCTGGGACTCGAGCTGACCACTGGGAATCTGGTCTCCCATGCTGCCTCAACAGCTACAGGTAAGCTTTCTTAAAAACACAGATTAGAGTTGAGCTACTATAAGTTGCAAGCATTACTGACCGCGGGGTTAGATTGTGCACATACACACACATTCACTGGTGGACTGGCGGTTAGGGAGTTTCCCCTGCGATCAGAATGTCATGAGTTCGATTCCCAGGACTGCTAGTGGCACCTCTGAGGTACCCTTGAGTAAGGTACGGTCCTCACACACAGCTTCTTGGGTGCTGTGTTCCCCGCTGCCCGCTGCTTCACTTGGTGAATGAGTTGAATGCAGAGAGAGAATTTCAAATTGTTCATGGATGACAAATGTACACTTGCACATCTCCATAGACTAGCATAGACTAGAGTCTAAAGTCTCTATGCCAAATTCCAAGAGGCTGCAGATGTATAACCCACCATCATTGCTCTGTGAAATACATTCCCTGGAATGATGGACCACCACCCATTACCTTGGATGGCATTAATGATCCAGATTTTAATCACTGTCAGTACCTGACCTCACCAACTCCTCAGCAATGTTTCAAATGCCTTGGCCTTCGCTTTTCTACCTGAACCAGCACCACAACGTGTTGACTGAATCATCACTGCAGAGAACATCCTTTCTTTAAGGGGCACCTGCTGCCACATTCCTTAGCCGGACCACAGCTAGTGCGCCACACACCATGTCTGCCTGCCACAGTAACAAGTGTGTTTCAGTATCAGCTACTAACAACTACATCAAGTACAGTTTTACCATTGGAGTTGCCAGTGGAGCAAAAGTGGCAAGTGACGCACCATGGGTGGCAAAGGAAAGCCAGCCGCCTACGCACGTCTCGCTGGTTGTTTTATTTTGCCAGAATCCTGCTGTGTATCTGAAACCTGCTTGGGCTGATTCAGTTGTGGAACATGTCCAGGTGACTAGAGAGGATTCTTGGTTCAAAAGTTGGTCACCAATGAGGCTTTTTTGCTGAAGGCCTGCAGGTTGTTTCTGCTCCGACCACAGCATTTGTGCTTGTGCAAAGCACTTAACCCCAAATTTCTTTAGAGGCGCTGCAACATGACACCCCTGCTACCAAGAAGGGGGAAAATGTTCACTGGGCATTCCGATCTATAAAACGTAATAAAAATAAGCCTAATCCTTTACTACAGATAATTAGGGCTCCTGCTGCAGTAAAAAAAGATGAACACATAATCGAATTTGTTGGCTTAATTGAGTGAATCTGCAATAATTAGAGGACAGTTTGCAGGATTCATTTAAACGTTTGGTCTTTAAGGTTTTAATTAATGGATGAGTCATCAAAATAACTGATATATTCCACAATTACTAATGTAATCTGTAATGACAGCCTAGAGCCCTGAGTATTTGTAGAAGCCCAGAACGAGCCCACAGAATAATAGGCTCACTGTATCATGGGACTGTTACTTGTTGTGAAGGCGCAAACGAGCTTCATGGGTATTAAGAGGTTCAACTCAAACATGGCCGACTGATGTGGCTGAAGTTCTGCTGGGCCGCTTTGGTCTGCTCAGGCCCCTAGCAGCTGTTTTCTCAATTGCAGGCCAGGTTTTAATGACGGTGTATCATTTCTGAAGAGCAGGCGTCTGGCCTGGATCAGGCTGACATGACAGATTGGTGTCTCTCCAGCTGTAAACCCTTTAGCCAGCCAAGTGCACCGTCCCCATCAATGGTCAAATGTGAATCCAGACAATCCAAATTGTTAGACATAAGCACACATGTGCCTGTTAATGGATTCCAAGCGCAGGGTAATTCATCACTGTCCTTAAGACTAGAAGAGAGTGCTCTAGACTTACCTACTGCCAAAACTGCACTAGAATTTTAAAAAAAGAACCGTGATGATGAATGTTCATTGGTGGCTTATATAATGATTTGTGCTGACTTTATTTATGACCCCTTAATGTCTCTTTGGATATTCAAATCATGCTTGTACACTGTTAAGTGTTTTGTATGATTTATGTACTATGATAGCCTGGGAGTTAGAGAGCAGTCTGGGGTGAAATGGTCTATTAATATACGTCAGAAAAGTGCACCTGGTGAGGTACCTAGTCCTGCATAACTGCAGTTCCAGAGAATTTCTGGTGTAAATACTATCTTGGAAAAGCCCGGCACAGCCATTGGATTGTCTATTGAGCTGAAGATAAACATAAATCAGAAGAAACATCTGCATGGCTTGCTCACTGTTGGGTCACTGTTTTCATTAATGTTTTAGATTTTACTTCCCAAGGCATGTATGTAATATTTACACCTGCATAATTCACTTCATAGTAGTTACTAAATAATACACAGTAGTTACTGAATAATAAGTCATAACATTAATACTTGAATATAAACTGAAAGAGATTAAAGCTAGTATAGCAGTGTTTTCTTATCCTGCTCCCGGGTACCGACAACACTGCATAGTTTCAACCATTCCCTGCCCTGCTCCAACTGATCCACCTCATTAAGGGCTCGGGAGTTAGTTGATGAACTGGATCAGGTGTGTCAAGTAGTACTTGGAACCATGCCAGGAATAAGGTTAAGAAACAGATCTATTGACATATCTGTCAACAGTTTCTTGATGAGAATTAGACAAGAACAGAGTCACAAAAAAGAAAAAAAAACTCAATTCAATTTAATTTAATAATTGAATAAATACTTTAAGGGGTTATTCATGTGAGTACACTGACAAATAATTAATTAGTAATTAATGAAATCAGTTAGTTTTCTCAGTAGGCTCTTAGGAGGATCTGTCATTTAAGCTTCACCTTGTGATATAGATATAACACTGTGACTGGGCGGGCTACTGAATACTGAATACTCAGTTGTTTTTTGTAGTACCGTATGCTAAATGCTTCTATTGCATGGGACCAATATTCCAGTGACCAGCACCCTGGTCAGCTTTAGAGATGCTTTTTTGATGTAACTTTTCTGAGCCAAAGCTGAAAGTTTTGGTTTGTCAGGCTACAGTGTGACTAACATTGCATGAACTGTTTGATGAGTGAGTTCACATTCATATAGGCCGCATAGGTATGTACCTATGTGTTTGCTTTGATACTTTTCAGTTGGTTCAAGATATCACTGGAAAATGTCAAAGACTAATTCAGACTTGCATATATTCTGACTGCTCTTCTCCTTTACCTTCCCAAACTTTACTGAGCCCAGTTGTTCTTTTTTGTTTGCGACTTGCTCATACCGGTGCCACCCTATCGATGAACTGCTGGCATCTTCAGTTTAATTGCCATCGTAATGGTATCATGATTATCATAATTGTGTCAGCCTTTCACTCTTTCAGTCTTTTCTTATATTGACATTTCATATCACATCAGATTTGGATTTACCTCCATTAGACTTTGCCAGAAAAAAAACACATTAAAAAGACTGCCCAGTTCTAGAAAAAGGTTCTTTTGACAGATGAATTGACTTGTACCAGAATGATGAGAAGATAAAAGTATGGAGAAAGAGATGATGGCAAGTATGGCTGCCAGTGGATATGGGTCAATTGTGTTTATTGATGTGACTGTGTATAGGTTCTGATGTGTATAGGTTATACTCCCTGCCCAGATTCAGTTAAATGCAGCAACATTGGTTGAAAGGCGCGTTACAGTACAAATAGGTAATGAAAAAAGGGATCCAAAAGCAGCCCATGTTTGTTCAGGTAAAGAAATGGGATCTTCTTCAGTGGTCAAGGTAACCACCTGATCTCAAACCAATAGAGCAGCTTTTCTGTTACTGAATGCAAAACTGAAAACAGAAAGAAGAACAAACAAGCAGCAACTGAAGGCAGCAGCATCTTAAGGGAGGAAACCCTAATTTGATGTTGTCTGTGGGTTTCACACTTCAGCAGTCAACATATTTTATATTAAATAACTTTTTCCATTTAATTTTGAGTCTTTGAAAATGGAGGGACTTATGTCTTATACAAAAACTTTGTTAACCCTCTAAAATTAAAGCTAGATTGCTTAATTTAAAGTCCCGGTATACAGAGAGAAAATTGTAGGTACTACAGAGTACATGCTGCTTACATGTGGACTTGCATGTCACAATTACTCACAACCCCCAAAAAATCTTCTGAGTGAAATGTTAATGCCATATATTCCTGTTCAGAATTGGTGATGTTGTCTTATTTAGTTTGGAATATGAATATGAGGTGTCATCCAGGCCAGCCATGCATAGTCATCCATCAGCAGATCAGTAAAATGATATGGCATGAAAAATTGCTGAGCTTCATGAATCAGGTGACCGAGCAAAAATACTTAAAGTACTAAGTGAAGACTTCGTTTGGCTCATGCTTACACTTCCTTTTAGCATAGCATCAAGCAGAAAATAAGACATTGTTTATTTGGTCTGTCACGAAAGCGACTACATATGGCTGCTTGAAGTTGAAAAACAAGTCCTTGTTGTTTGCGATCTGTTCAAGAACGCTACGTTTTGGAGAAAAGAAGAATCCATGGATAGAATGACAGTCAGGTTGAAAGAAAGAAAGGGCCTTGCTGGCGCTTTTTGCCATACTGTCTTGAAAATCTGAGTAAATATTTGCTGGGCTAAGATTGATCTCACTTTCTCCACATCAGAGGCCCAGATGAGGCCGTATTGTGGTGTGACTGCTGAGTTGGCACTCACTCCGGCCTTGTTGTCACGAACATGTAGAGTCAAGCCTTTATTGCCAGAAGAAAGCAGAGTGTGTCCTATTAAAGTCCCAGGGCGATTCCTTTAACGGGAGGTGCCCCAACAGTAACAATGCTGATGTCTCAGAATTACAGCTGACTGTAAATCTGGCAGTAATGTTTAGGTCAGGCAGTGAATGGCTTTAAATGGCAAGAGTGTTACATAATCCTGTGCTTTGCTGCACTGGGCTGCTTTACACCATTAACCATGTATTTACTTAGTCATTTACACTCTCCGTGTGCTTAAGGCTCCAGTCTGAGCTCAGTGCGTCAGTAAGCGACAATGAGGCGATATGAATCCTGAAGATAGAGAGTCCCACCAGTTTAATGGCTTTGAGAGAAAGATAAAGAACCAGTAATGATCTGATTATGTTCTTTAGTAAATTATACATCCGTGTAGGGCCACGACCTTGAGGGGAGGTCCCAGACCAGAATCCTGCCCTCCCCCAGACTGACAGTCTCAATTGGTCTTTTGGTTCATGCACCTTCCTGTTTACGTAACACTGTTGCATCTTAATTTTGATGTATTGCTTTATTCAGTTCATAAACTATGCAACTGAAGGGCCAGTTTAGGTCAATATATAGAGAATAATGTGCTTCATGTTGTGACTTTGGCTAATAGAAAGTGCTGGAAATGTGCTACTATGTTTCATGTGTTCATTTAGCTCACACTGTAAAAAAAAAATGAAAGAATGAAAGAATCAGAATTGATCATAAAAGCCCTGATCAGTGCATCTTTAATAATGATGATACACCAACCATTTCACTTGGGATTTATAGCCGAATATAGCCTGGGAATTCTGATCAGGCCAAAAAAAACAGAGTGCACGCTTCAATGAGTAATCCATCCACCCACATTATCTGAGCCGCTTATCCTTAATCAGGGTCTTGGGGGGGTGGGGTAGGGGTATGCTGGAGCCTATCCCATCAGTCATAAGGCAAAAGGCTGAGAAACACCCTGGATTGATTGACAGTCCATTGCATTGCGGAGACAGACAAACATGTTCATGTACACACACTCCCATCTAGAGGCAATTAAGCAATTCACCTCTTTGAACTGTGAGAGGAAACCAGAGCTCCCTGCGGAAACCCATGTAGAACCTTCTTACTGCAAGGCGACGGTGCTACCCACAGCACCACTGTGCCCCTACAGAACAATTATAGAATCGCTTAACATCCATTCTAACACTGCAAATCCAGTTCACTTTAATCATGATGCACTGATGCATTTTTAAACTCCTGCAAAGAGAGATGGCCTTTGGTGTTTAAGGAGAGTACTTGTTTGTGTGTTTTCAGTAGGGCCTGTGTGTCTGGGAGGAAGAAGGAGAGAGAGGTGCTTGTGGTGTACCACGTTCTCTTTAGTTTGTGTGTGTATGTGTGTGTGAGAGAAAGAGAGCGAATGTTTGAGCTGACCAAATGACCTATTTCCCATCCAGCTAAGGTTATTTATTACTTATTGGAGTGCCATTGTCTGTGTTCATGCCAAAGCGCAGAATCATGCTTATTGAATGTAAACAGCTGGGAGTGTTTGTTTGTGCTAATGAGAGAGCATACTTAAGTGAGTACTGGGCCATCGGAGAGTTTGTGTGTGTGTGTGCACGAGGGATCGCGGTCAGTAAAGGGCTCCCTATTGCAAACTCAATAATGGTGGAATTTCCTGTGCTGATGGCTATCGCAGTGACCGTTTTGAGTGAGAGGCTGATTGTGTGTGGCCTTCACACTGGGATAAGGGCCAGAGGATATCTAGCATGTCTGTCAGTCAGAAGTAAAGATATCAGCGCAGTCTACTGGTCTTCATAATCATATTTGTCCTCTGTGTTAAGCTTTGCATTGTGCCTCACAAGTATTCCTTCCAGACCTCCTCCTTACCAGTGTTGTCCCTCCTCATATACAGCATTAACAACATTGCTTATATTATCAGTTTCATTCTGTAAGTTTCAGTTTTGTTCTGCCTTCTCTAGCACATCAGCCAGTAGGGCACATCCACAGTTGCGTGTATCAGTCATGTAGTGTGCTGTTACTGAGGGCCAGCGCAATGAACTCTGCCGTACCCACCTCTTCTGGTTTTACATGGGCCCTGAGGTGTATCAGCCTCAATGCGCCGTCCTTGAACATGTTTAACACTGATTGGAATCTCGTTCCTCCAGAACATTTAACACCAATTGGAATCCGGTAACTCGAGCACATTTAACCTTAGTTGGAATCTCGTAGCTTGAGCACATTTAACCATGAGTGTGATCTTGTGGTTTAAGAACATTTTAATATTGATTTGGATCTTCTGGCTCCAGAACAATTAACCCTGATTAGAATCGCACTCTCTGAGAAGGAGGAGGAGATGTTTGCATGAGGATATGAGGAGAAGGAGTCATTTGTAAAGTTGGTTTTGGTTTCTTACTCTAATGCCAGTCTCTGCACAAATGCTTATGTTTTATAGCAATACAGGCCAAACATCAGTAATACCAAACAGTAAATCACCTTTGATTTTATTTATTTATATTTTTGTTTAAAAATAATCAGAGAGTTTGAATGTTACTTGAATTATTTTAACTGATTATAGCCCATTCTTGCATCCCAAAGCTGAAACATTTTTGCACGCACAGTATCGGTGACAAAATGTTCATGTTTGTCAGGCTCTGGTTGTTATTCCAAGAGTGGCCCCTGCATTTCCCAGTGACCCTGTGAACGTGATCATACTCAGATTTTAATTACTTCATATATTTAGCCTGTTGGGCATTTCAACTATGCCCTTTAAGCGGAGCTCTGCATTTTGAGGAGCAACAGCATGACACTCTTAAGAAGTTAAAGTGCAAGTGCGACAGAGGTCAGGTTTTGTCCATTGGATAAATCAATTCCATCACACAATGAAGCTTCTTAACCCGGGTATGTCATTTGCTGACCTAATTTAAGTGTCTGATTGGTCTGCAATTTGAAACTCCTTTACTGATTGGTAGGGATACATAATAATATGTATTAGGGGTGGAGGTAGCTCAGTGGGTAGGATACTTGCCTCCAGATCAAGAGGTCGTGGGTTCGAATCCTACCTTCAGCATACCACCACTGGGTCCCTGAGCAAGACCCTTAACCCCAAGACCCTTAGTCTCCAGGGAGACTGTGCCCTGTAGTTAGGGAATCCAAGTTTCTTTGGATAAAAGCGTCTGATAAATGCCATAAATGTAAAATGTAATATGTTCATACCTGTATTGGAAGATAAAGATTTTAACATTTTAAAAAAGTGTGACCAATATATCTACTGGTATTCGGTTATTGTCCTCTGAAGTAGCAAAACATTGTGCAATGCTGGGCTGCACTGCTGAAAATATTTGATTTAAAGCATTATATTAGATTTGTAACACTATGTAACAATCTATAATCTATAATTCTCCATAATGCTATTTCAAGGAAATGCAATCCCAATTTCTAAATTTCATAAATGTTTGTGTTTGGGTGATCTGTACAGATATTTGACTTTGGCATCAGCTCACAATTCCGGTATCAGTGTATCTCTGTTGATTGGAGTAGTTGTATGATGTGACTCTACATTTAATGCATAATAGGCCTAACTAGGTGCTGATTTTTCACATATATTATAGCGGATAAACCAAGTACTAATTAAGCCATTTTAAAGTCTAGCTGTGAGAACAGCACAGAAAACTTTAAGTAGTCGCAGTTTAAAGTACATGACAATACAAGACAAAATTGAATTATCATGCATTCTGTACTAAACTTTTGCTATTTATTTATACTAATATCAATAAATATGATTTCTCAGCTTAGAAAACATAACCTCCTGAACTCTCTTCAGCTCTCTGATTGCTTCATTAAAAGAGAGGAAACCCACATAAGCAGAATGTCATAAATGTGCATGTGCTTGAGTATGCAGATTTCATGTAAATGAAGTAAAAGCTGTTATAATATGTGCAGATTATTGCAATTATTACACTACTGTATTACTAAAAGTAGTGATGGCTGTGGTGAGTTAGTCTGATAGGGCAGAGGGGAAGGTCTTTGCGTACAAAGTAAATGACAGTAATGAATGGTCTACAGGACTGTAAGTTATTCTTCATTCACAGCACTTTATATTCCATGTGATTCTATTATTTTTCACACCACTGATGATGGATGAAAGCATCACTGATAGAGGTAATAAATGTTCTGTTTTATGAAGAGACATGCAGATGGGAGATATGGGTTTCCCGGTCAAAGGAGCCTTTGCAGTAACAAGAGAGGCTATTTGAACAGGAAAGTAAACATTTGGTCTGTCTGCGGTGTTTGTTGACTCTTCTCTAAAGTGAGAGGAGAAGACTGGAGCGCCCATTTGCATGCTGGCCGTTTCATCGCTTTGGCCAAGAGACAGTATCATATGCCTGACACTAGTGTAGTGTTTGGCAAACATGATGACTCAGAATGGTTTCATAAAGTAGCCAGAAGTTACGTGAAGGTACACTCTTGCCATTTTAAGGACAGTTTGTTTAGCATTATTTTAATTAGCATATTACATCCTTAGCAGAGTTTGAGCCTGCAATTTATGTCGCTTGTATCCTGAGAATTTGATTAAAACACACCGAAAGAACATAGTGAAGAACACACTGAGGGTGAATGTATGGTGTTCCCACACAATGCAAAATACATTATTAATTCTTTCCTCACCTGTAGTCATTCTGTCAAGGCAACATGTCGAGGTTGGTTTTAGTTGTCAAGAGCTTGTGTGAGAATGCAATTCTTAAACTGAAGTGAACAACGTCCCAGGGAAAAAGATGACAAGAGGGAACACAAATTTTGTATTTTAAATTGTAATACATTTTATTTAATAAGCCTATTCTACTTTATACATGTTGTATTAGGCCCATCTCCAAAAAATATAATTCTGTAATTCAAATGAAAAACATTGGATTCTTTTATACATTTATCTCCATTATTTACTGTTTTATTTTTGTCAATTGTTATTGTTTGATCTATAGACCATCATTTGGTGATTTATACTGTTGTTTATTTCTTGTTATAGATGTAATACATAAATGAATTATATTATTTGCTGCAGTAATTAAAACGGTGCAGTAAACCTGTGGTATAATTGAAGTAATACTGAATCCCTTCTCTATTACATCATGGCTGCCAATCTAGACTTTTCCATGCTTTGGAATCCGCGTTGTTATTTAACCCAGTGGTTTAAAACAATCACTTTTATCCGTTTAGTTATTTTGCTTAGTCTTTTATCCCTTTCAGCTTGTTCTCTGTGTTATGCGTCAGGTGCGGATTCCATAATGTAATTAGATCTCATTGTTACATAACTGCTGAGTGAGCTGGAGGCCCGTATCAGTCCCTGTATGATGTTGGCTCGTCCGTTGTGTCCAGGGATGACTGTTGTGTTCCTGTTAGGAGGATTTGTGACAACATAAAACCCTGTAGGGTCTTCAGCGCCTGGGCAGAGCAGGGGTATTTTTACAGATGCCAGTAATGTTTTCCAGTAAAATGTGACCCGGCAGAGTGGCGTGTGTTTGTCGATCCATGTTGGGATCACTGTCAGTGGAATCACGTATAGCGACGATTCTGTGGGTGACGTGGTCACTGGCTCCAGAACGTTCCTCATAGCTAAGCAGTTCCGTCAGAGCAGGACTGCTACTTGGCCTTCAGATGATATTTTGCCCCTGAGCTTCAGAATGCTCCCCTCCCACAACCCCCAACACCACCCTCAACCCCACCACCCCAACAACACACACACACACACACACACACACACACACACACACACACACACACACACACACACACACACACACA
>JBBJLR010000013.1:10040393-10053987 GCA_037577145.1 Brachypetersius gabonensis | reverse complement strand
AGAGAGAGAGAGAGAGCGTGCATGAGAGAGAGAGAGAGAGAGTGAGAGAGAGAGAGAGAGAGCGTGCATGAGAGAGAGAGAGAGAGAGCGAGAGAGAGAGAGAGAGAGCGCGAGAGAGAGAGAGAGAGAGAGAGAGAGAGAGAGAGAGAGAGAGAGAGAGAGAGAAGCATCAACCTGACAAACACTTGACCTGTCTATTTCACTGAGCATACTTTGATAAAACACCACAATTGGATTCTTTTGCTTTAACCTCACCTCCCTTTCTAGACTTGAATGGGAGAAACGCAGTGCTATTTGATGGCAGCCATTTGGAGTAGCTCTGAAGCTGCTTTAATTAATTCTATGGTAATCCTGAATTATCCCAGCTTTCAGGAGAAGGGGTGGCTTGCTGCCAATGGACTGTAAAATATTCCACTCAAAGCACAAAAAAAACAAAAAAACAATGTATACTGTAAAAGACTCAGAAACTGTGTGTACCTTTTAGCTGAATGAGTGACAGAGAAAAGGAGAAAAAAAAATGTGTGGTGTGAAAGTGACCATTCTGTCATATGTGAACACACCCCAGCACACAATGTGAGCAGCACAAAATTCTTCATTTGCATTTAACCCATTCACCAAGTGAAGCAGGGGGCAGCCAGGAACACGGCGCCCGGGGAGCAGTGTGTGGGGACGGTGCCTTGCTCAGGGTACCTCAGAGGTACTTAGCAGTCTTGGGATTTAAACCCACGACTTCCACGACAGCTAATCACTTTCATTTGCCCTCTTAATGTAAAAAGATAAAAGGAAAATAATTAAGCAATTAAGCTATATGAAAAAAACACGGCTCTTGTGGATGGTTCAGGAGAGGTTAACGGAAACCAAGTTATGGTTCTTGTACTGACATGGACTCAGGACAAAAGTTTATTTGCTTTATGTTGGAAGTAAACTTACAGACATACTGGAATTCTTAGATAGAATTCCTAGATGTTCTTCCAACAGCAGTTAAACAGAACAATAATCCTGCAAATACGTAAAGATACCTTTAAAATCTCTGGCATACATCTTTGACATGATAGAGTAGACATCACATAATTCAGAATAAAAATCATGTTGAATCTGAAAACATGTAGTTGGTTATTCCTTTATAAATGATCTGTAGTGTAATCAAAACACACAATGCCCTTTTTACAACATGCAAAAGTTTGGGTGCCCTTGACTATATTTTAAGCAAAAGCTCTTGACTATATTTTAAGCAAGAGTAAGTACACATCCTCCACAGAGAACAGAAATTTGCAGAAAATAGCATATTAAAGTGTATTTACTTTTACATAGAAAACCAGTGAAACGTGTAATATGACCAGGACTGTATCACATGGGTAGTGGGGGTGTGGAGAATGGGACAAAATGCAGGAGCTGTGAAGGTTTATTGTAGAAAACAGGGGAAACAGAGAACAAAGAGCATACGGAGCACTGGCTCATGCAGCACAGGGAAAACAGGACAGGAAACAACTGGACAACAGTATTCAGAGACACAGACAAGGTTCAAATGGATGTCAGGAATCAAACACAGACTTCTCTTTCAAAAAACACAGACAGGAATAACAGGTTTTACCAAGATACATACACAGTCCACACTAGTGAGACTGTCCGAGGACCAGCTGCTGGTCCTAGTACAGTCTCACTAGTGTTGTGCTGCACCTCACCAACATATTGGCCTACACAAACCAGCCATCCAGGAGACCACAAGCTCACTGGTGGACGGGGCTAACAATCTAGTGAGAGGGCCCAACAGTCACATGTGGCTCCTAGCAAGGCACCATCACTCAACTCATCTTGAGGGGAACTAAACCTACCTAATGGTGCCCATAGTCAACTAATTCACCTAGGACACCTGTAACCCACTAAGCGTAAGGGTGGACAGATATCTGCCTCACTGTAGAGGCATCTTAAGTAATAGGGGACTAACAAAGGCCAGATGAAACTAATGGGGTTCCTGGGACAAACCAAAAAGAGGAATAAGGAACTGGGGATCTCAGGAGTGTCAAAAATAATAATCCCAGGCCAAAGATGTTTAATCTTGTACTTACTAAAAACAACATACAATAGTCAATTGTTATCTGTGATAATGTGAAATATTTGTCTGTACACAAATACAGTTCTGATTTATTCCAATTGATCCAATTACACACACGGGCTAAGATTTCCCGCCCATTCTTATTCTTGGACACCAGATCATAATATAGCCAAGATTCTCAGAATTAGATCCTGGAAAGTCACAGCACTGTATTTAGTGCGTTCTCTGCTCAAGAAAACCTGATTCAGCTCATAATTATAAAGTAGGTTCAGGGCATGTCAGAGCGAGGAAGGCAGAGTAGCGTGCAGTGCTGTGGGCATCCAGGAGCAGAGCTTGAGAAGTCTAGCAGGTGTCTGCCATGGCTAAGCAGTGATGAGAAGAGCGAGGCATATGGAGACGTGAAGGTTTTCACAAAGTCACTGAAATAGGCCATTCATGTGTGGGTACACCTGATCCACAGATTCTGCCTGAGCTCAGCACGAAGGCAACTGACTTACCTGTTCTTGCTGAGGAAAACAACACATGGTCTCTCAAACCTGATGGATATCTTGCATCTGAAGTTTGTATTTTCAGTTTTGCACTAGAGCTACAAGGCTTGATAAAAGGGGACGGAAGCTTTTTAATGACATACTGTTTTCTACAATGCAGACAAAAGTCTATTGCATTGCTAAAACGATGCAAAGAAACCTAAATTGTGTTGGTACTTTTGTTTGTTTTTAGAGGTAATGGGATGCTATACAGTCAATCACACAAAGATACAATAGCTAAGTTTATCGATTTTCGGTGTAAATTGCAAGTAATACACTTTTTTCTTTTTTTCCTGCCCTGCAGCTTGTTCCCACTCTTAGTAATGAGTGTTACACAATTCTGTGATTTCATTACACAAATTGCTCCATAAGTTCCAAAAGTTTTAAATCATGTGCTTACGGTTTATTGTCCACTTAGGACACACTGATTAAAAAAACTTTTCCATCTCTGACGCCACCTTGGCATCCCTAACGGTCCCTCAGCATAGTGATAAGAAACTTTTTTCCATTTTCCATCAAAAGTATTGCCTTAACTCTGCAATACAGAGCTTTCCATTTAGAAAGGCTGTAGCCTTTCTAAAAAAATACTCATGTCTTCTCATCAGTCCAGCTGCATCTCCCTGCCATGCATCCTGCGTGTCCATACAGGCAAACTAGGTCATCCCCTACTACGGCGCATGGTGAAATGTGAGAAAATATGCCTAATTATTCTCAACCAATGAGAATCTGCACATTTGATCAAGCTCTCAATACATGATTTTTTCTGACCAAAATACTCCCAGTGATTTTTACATCTTTGTATTGACAAACAAAGATAAGTTTGTAAAATATTACCAATGATTTCCATAGCCCACACTGACAAACTCTTTGAAGCATAAGACTAGTTATTGATATTTTAGTACATCCAGGGGCAGGGTTGGGGCCATTCATGAATTAAATTAAAAATGTATGGTGTATTCCAATGCAAGGTGTATAGAATTGCATACAGCTGAAAGGGAATGGAACTGGAATTTAACAGGAATGTCCAAAACTCAAATACACATCACTGCACATTACTGTGTATAACATGTTCCTATATTTGATTAAAACAGCAGAATCCCATGCTAGGTGAAACCTAGGAGTATAAGTGAAGGTCAGTTTGTTCGATTGACGAGTGGCCTTAGCTTGCTTTTTGTGTATAATCTTGTGTGTATAATTGCTTTGACGATCTGATTTGTGTTTAAATTCAATCCAACAGAGCAACTTTAAACAGTTAAGTGCTTCAGGTGAAGACTTAGTCTCGCCACTCCTGCCTCACCTGTTCCTGTTGGCCTGAAAGATGCAATCTTAGTGATGCCAAATTTCAGGATTTAACGATAATTCAATGTAGAACTTCGAATTGAATTCACCTTCCTTAACCTCCAGATCAATTTCAGTTTGGTTTCTTGGAGTGGTTGCTCAATTCCAATTCCATTTCAATCTTTGAATTAAAATTAGTGAGTCCATTCCTAAACTGACCCCAACCCTTTCTAGGGGTATAAAATAATGTACACCAGATGAAAAAAGTGGCTCAATCTCTTTTAAAAAGCAATACCTATACAAAAGCTTTTTCTGTTAAGGGAGAGCTTCAGCTAAATGCTGTAAATGTAAATGGGACCATATGTTTTTTTGTAATTTTGTTGAATTTCTAAACCATTTAACAAACTGAGAAAGAGGAGAAAGTAGAGTGGCAAATGGTGAGTCAGTCAAAAAAAAAAATGCAGTGAAAAAATGTTAATGTGTTGAGTGAGACGGTGTCCAAAATTATGACAACACATTTCAAACACAAAAAGCTGCCTTGGGAAAGAAGATTGGCTGAGAGCTGAATCCGCTTGACAGGCCTCTGGGTTGATGCTGAAGCAACTGCCTGAAAAACGTCCACTACACTGAACTGAAAGCATCCTCTGCTCAGTCTCCGCCAAACTGCACACCATTAGTTTCGCTACGGTGATATTTATGATAGGCCTGCCATTTGGGAACCATTGTAGCCAGCGCTATGCAGAACCTGCCGTAATCAGCGCAGAACTTAGATCTTAGAGCAGCCGATAGAGGAATGATTTTGTGATGTGCCGCCTTTTGTTCTTATCTTTTCCACATGCAGAAAGGGTTTCTTTATTAAAAGACGTTGACTCACATCTGCTCATTGTTAAACATGATCAAGGGTCTGTTACTCTTGAAGAAAGGCCCACTAATAATTTCGCACTAGAAATGGTTCAAAACATCAACATAAGAGGAACTGAAGCTGCTGTGAAGACAAAAGGAACTAGTCTTTACTAGATTTCCACAAATTGTTTGGTATTTCCATTATTCAGCACACAATCATACTGTGGGAGTTCATGCACAAATGATACTCTGTGCTTGAATGTAGTTGATTTCTGGATACCTCAGTTTGGCTCTTAGTGAGGGCGTAAAAGTATCTGAAAACTTTGCTGCATTACTCCAACTAGCTGCCTGAGCTGGGATAATGAGTGTTATTTCCAGTGCTGTATCCTCTCACTGGGGCTTTATTCTACTGTGCAAATAAAAAGGCAACCAGCTGGACCAGTTTTTAGAGGCAACTTGAAGTCACCAGAGTTCATAACCCACATTTTAGGACTCTGTCTCAGTTAGGTAAGCACTTTAGGTTTCGCTTACTTTTTTAGGGCACTTTGCTAAGTTTCCACCTTCAACTTAAATTGGTTGTTCCCACCCTCAGGCTAGTACATCCCCCCAGTTGTATGAAGCCCCCAGGCTGGGTGAATGAGAGCTTAATGCTCGGCTCAAACCGGTAGGCCATGGAGGACTGTGGCATTAATTCAAATCCATCATCTTCTGAAAATCCAGTCATACTAAAAACCCAAATCCTAAACAATAATTATTACTGATTTCCAAGAAAGACTGAAAAGATACATTTAATCAGAACAGCATTACCTGTGCTTCAGTGGTTTCTCATGCTCAGAAGTTACCTGTGTTTAAAATATTACTCAGAAGGTATTTGTTTATTTAATTATGTTAATATTTTCTTTTTCTTTTCACAGTCATTTCACAGCAAGGAAGCAAATAGGAATATTGCAAGTTGGCCACTTTCAGGGTGCTTTTATATCAAAAAAGGTTATATGACTTATAACAGGAATGGAACCATCTTTGAGGCTACATAGAATATTTTTAAAAGATCCAAATACAACACCAGACAGAAGAATCATTTAAAAGGTTCATTACGTTTTTGTGGTTCTTTATGTAATCTTTGCCTTTTTAAAGATTCTACAGAGAACCTCTTTTTAAATGGTGTAATTAATTATTTTCTTTAATACCAACTTAATTTTTGTAAGGATGTATGGGAATTTTGGTGTATTGATGACCAGACATGCTGCTGCATTCCAATCTTCTTCAAAGAAGGGTCAGTCAGGAGTGGATTACAAACCAGTCTTGAGATGACAAGTGACTGGATGAGCATCTGAGTGGCATCAGCAGTGGGGACAGCATGAATTCTTCTGATGTTAGAAAGAAGGTACCAGCAAGTTTGGTACAGACGTTAATGTGAAATAAAAATGAGAACTCTGCATTTCTTGTAATTAGTTAAAGTGCATATAACTGCTTGGGTGGAACAGTTCCAGCTTTATCTGTTGAATTTCCATTCACATCCACAGTCTTTACCTTTTTACTCACACGTTATGTTTCTCCATTGACAAATATAGTCACTACAATGGTTTAGAAGAGTGACCCAGTGACTCTAAATGATGCTACCTTTGCCACAAGTCAGTTAAATTAACTAAAACACAGTTATTGTAAAATGGATCATCTACGAACAACAACAGTTTAGCCATGAAGCAGTAAACCACTTAAGTCCATCGAGCAATGCCACAGAATGCATAGGGCATAAAAATCATCTGTTCTATGTTTCAGACTGACCTACCAGAATGCTAGAACTATTTATCTGGAGAAGCATGAAAAAAGGTCTCCAAATCTAAGATCACTATGTGCAATATCAAGCATCAGCAGTTTAAAGCATGCTGCTACTGGACTCTAGGGGCAGTGGAAAAATGTTTTCTGGAAGGGTGAATCTTGCTTTACTACCTTGCAGTATAATGGATGAATCGGAGTTTGGCAGATGTCAGGAGAACAATACCAGCCAGAATGCGTAGTTCCAACAGTAATGTTTGGAGGAGGAGGGATAATGGTCCATGGCTATTTTTCAGAGTTTGTGCTCAGCCATAAAGTTCCAGGGAAAGTGGGGACGACACCTTACTATGCTTTTTGGAATGGGATTTTTGGAATCATAATTTTGGAAAGGGATGTCCAACAAACTCAAATATTTGTGAGGGACACCTTTTTGCTAAGCAGTGAAGCTGGCATGAAAGTTTTAATGGTTGACAACTAAACTTCAGACTGCTGCAGACTTCTTTAAATTTAAATTTATGAAAATGGCAAATGTAGTCATCTACCAATGTCTCAAATTCTCTGGTTCTAACACAGGTCTACTGAACCAAACTTATTAGAGCAGAAAAGTTAGGGTCAGTGCCAAGCTCTGTAAGAAGGTGGATTTGAAGGAGGGTTGGTGACTGCTGTTCTATACCTGTCACAACCGTGTCACCTCCACCACACCCCCAGCGGTCGCAGTCATCGGACTACTGAGCTAGGGTTTCCCTGCCATGCCCCCTGTCCATATGTAGGTTGTTTTAATTTGGTAGGTTGCTTTAGGTTCAGCCCTCATGTTGTCCCACTGATTATCTGCTTAGGTTTTCCCTTGTTAATGATTGTTGCTGCTTGGTGTGATTGGTCTCTGTGTTTCCTCTCCTTTGTGTGTTCAGCTTTAATACCCCAGCCGTTTCAGCAGCCCGATGTGCGGTCACCAAATTTGGTTCCTTCTTGGAAATGTCATGCTTCTTGCTCTCTTGTGTTTGTCCTTGCACTGGAAGAACCCCAGCCCACTTGATAGTAAGAGGTTCTCCTTACTGATAAATGCCAGTGGAATTTGATTTAGCTATCTTTGTTTTGTCACGTGCTTCCCTAGTGTTTACCAGCGAGGCTGAAGTGCCTGAGGCTGGAACTTCTCCTTGTGGCTTCTGCGTGTTGCGGAGAACCAGCAACTTGTATTTCTTGTGGCTCAAGGATAGGAGCATAATCTGCATCAAGAACATCTCAGCTGAGAGAAGTATCCCACCCTCAACCGAGCGTGTCCCTTCTGCATGAACAAAAGAGAGAGACTGTTTATATTTCTGTTTAAACAAGCTCTATTTCCAGTGACTGTTTATGTGCATTTTGAGATTAAAGCTCTTTATGTTTTTGTTTATGTCCTCATTTCCTTTGAGACAACAGCAAACATAGTCAGGCCTAACATTATAAACGGGCCTTTAAACTATTTGTGCTTTGTTAATATTGGAGTTTGATTAAAAAAAAATTATCAGGATGTTGGTAATCGGCCTTTATCTGAATATTTTACAAAAATATTGTATGTATGGTAAATACTCACAAAAAGAAACATGAAAGATGTAAAATGTGCTTAATTTCCTAAATTACACTTTGTTTTATTTGAGAATTTAAAGTATTTAGTCAAAAAAAATCAAGCTAGGCAGTGCTTATTGAGATATGCAGAAAACTGAAGGCCCACCATTATGCATTGTTGAAAACATAAACCTAGGTGGTTCTTGGTCTGAGCTCTAAATTGTTTCATGTTCATCTCATTTGCAAATGTTAATATTGAAAGAACCATCAATTGAACATGAAAAATGATTCTTCTGTAACATCTCTATTTTTAGCAGTGTATTGTACTGGACACATCAGTATCCACTTACTTATGGACAAAAATTTTGGGCACTCTTGTTTTTCAGGGTTTGGACCCTTTCTTCCAGTGAAGCATCTTAATGTTTCAGCATACCATGACATTTTGGACAACACCATGCATCCAACTTTGTGGACACAGTTTGGGGAAGAACCTTTTCTATTCCATCATGACTGTGCCCCCGTGTACAAAGCAAGCTCCATAAAGACATGCTTGGATGAGTACGGTGTGAAAGAACTTGACTGACTCACACAGAGCCCTGAACCCCATCCAACACCTTTGAGGTGAGCAGGAACTAAGATTGTGAGGCAGGCCTTCTCCTTCAGCATCAGTGCCTGATCTCATAAATGTGCTACAGAATGAATGGGCACAGATTCCCACAGAAACACCCTAGCACTCCACCAGGGCCCTATCACACATCACACACTGATAATGTTTTGTGAAGTTTTAGTTAGGGAAGTTAGTGCTGTAATAGTGCGAGCTGTGACTGATCAGTGTTTATAGGCAAGATGGAGCAGGACCATTTTTGACTTGTACGTAAGTGTTAGTGTTTTACATCTAATGCAAGCACCCATAGGAAGCCAGTAAAGGTTTTCCAGTAGTAGTGTGTAAATTTTGGTGTACTGATGACCAAACGTGCTTCTGCATTCTGAATGATCTGTAGAGGTCTTGTGCTCTTCAGAGAAGGGTGAGTCTGGAGTGAGTAACAGTCCAGTCTTGAGATGACGAGTGGCATCGGTGGTGAGGACTACATAAATTCTTCTGATGTTAATGTGAGATAAAAGTCCTTATCTAAGAGAACACCTAGATTTCTTGGTTTTGATGTAGGAATGATGACAGCATTTACTAAAGTGATGACCAAGTCAGGTCTTGAGGATGCATCCCTTATGATGTACTGTTTTGTTGGGATTTAGCTTCAAGTGAAGTGCTGTCATCCAAGAGGAAATGTAATTCAGACACGCAGAGATTCAGATTGAGATCTGAGAGTCCCTGGGAGGAGAGTGCTGTCAGCTTAACAGATGTAGGAGAAACCATGTGAAGATACATCGGCAAGAGTGCAAGCATATAAGGAAAAGAAAATGGGGGGGGGGGGGCAGGGGTGGTTGCACGGAGCCTTGGGGAGCACCAGTGGTGAGTCTTCACAGGGCAGACATAGATCCTTTCCATGATTCTTTGTAACTGTGTCCATCCAGGTAGGATGGAATTCATTGCCAAGCAGGACCAGTGATTCCATGCTTGGAGGGAAGTTAGGAGGATCTCATGATTGACAAGCCTGGATCAAGTGATGTGAAAGGGTTGAAGGATGTCAGGAGCTGAGGAACATCATTCGTGGAAAGTGGGGCAAAGCAGGTCAGCGGGGGGCTGTCAGTGGGTTGAGAGTAGAAGAGAGGGGTGATGACTGCAGGGAAGGATCATCTGATCTTTTCAATAAGGATAGCAAAGTCCTTCAAGGGGATGGAAGAAGGTGCAGGTGGAGCAAGAGGTGTAACGTGAAGAAAATGTGGCAACGAGTTTGCAATTGAATGCAGATTCTTTTAGCTTGGCTTTGATGAAGGAAGACTTGGCAGCAGATGTCTCAGTGGTGAACTTTGAAAGAAGAGATATGAGAGGAAATCGGGATTAAGATGTGATTTCCTTTATCTTCTTTCTGCTGCTCTCAGTTCTTTGGATTGGTCAGAGAGATGGAGGGGAAGGTAAAATGTTGAGTGCAGGCCAAGGACATTGCCCATGTTATGGGTTGGAAAAGACTTGTTGAGATACAGAGCAAAAGTCGGCAAACACAGAAGCGAGAGCTACTGGTGTTTTCAAATGCTTTCTTGTAATCTAAGTTTCAGTAAGAGATAAGAAGTGGAATGGGTGAACAAAATCCCAAATCAGAGATAAGATCTGTATTTTGTAAAGGACACTGACAGTTCCATAGTCCACCATGCCTCTCTAATGAGGAGCACATCTTCTAGGATGGTGGGATGTTTGTACAGCTATTGGAACAATGCAGATGCAAAGCAAACAGAAACACAAGGAGCAAAGCTGGTTTCCAAACAAGAGAATAGAGGAGTAGCTACAATCAATCAACTCAGTCCAGGCGAGAGCAGTTCTAACAATGGGTTAAACTCCACAAAGCACTTCAAAGACAGCAAGCCCCTTCAAACAAGCCAAACTTAGTAGCTGAAAACAGCTCAAGTACATCACACAAGCACAACTAACTGGAAGTATTACCTTGTGTGGCTGTATAGTATAGAGTACCTGCTGGACCCAGCAATTCATAGCCAATCAGTAAAGCAGACCAGATGAAAGCAGCTCAAACAATTGAGTGAAATGAATTCCATTTCTTGAAACTCCAATTCAATTCTTATACAAATGGAACTAGAATTGAAACCCAACAAGAACTACAGCAAACTGAGTTGAGTTCATGAATTGACCCCAACCCTGTAATGTTTATGCAGTATCTGATGACTGTTGACAACAACCTGGATGTAACCACGCATGCTTGAAGAACTTTCTCAACTATTTCTGGGATGTCCCTGTAGTTGATACTATTATATCCATGTGTTCATTATTCATCCTCACAAACTAGAGGACTAAATTAATCCCAAAAATCAAAAGAGATTTGAGGGACTGTGATAGTTCTTTTAAGCTTTGACCTAATGGTCATTTATGACATAAACTTGCTTATTAAAAGGAGACCAGTACATTAAAAAAAAAGGGGGTAGTTAATATAAAACCTAGGTAAAAGTGGATAGTAGATCTTAATTACTTATATACCACTACTTAAAAAAGGATGCACCAAAATTTGAAAGCTGAACATTTTTGCCACCCACTATAATGAGGTGTTAAAATAACAAATCATTTGAAGTGCAATGAGAATGAAAAATAATGATTAAAATTGCTTGTCTGTAAGATTAGGAACATTTGTTGTCCTTCTCATAAGCTGGTGAGTTCAGAGACATTCAAACAATTACAGCTGCAGCTTCAGAGCAAATGGGGGTGTCAGACAAGCGGCCTGTAATCACTCATCATTCCTATTTAGAGGGAGTACAACACCTAAAAACTGAAAGCGAGCTTAAAAAAGTCCCTGCTAGCACACTATGCAGTCCATTCCAAAATTATAAAAACATTTGTAAACTAAACTACAAATTATAACCTAAAATGTAATGAAATGAATTCCCTTGGGTGACTAATTGGTTTAGTCATCCAAGGACTTATGTTGTTGTTACTTCTTTAGTATCAGCTATTTTTGTTTATGGTTTTTTGGTCCACTGTGTCCTGAATTTGAGTTTTGACTGATTCCCACAGTCCTGAGACCCCATGCCCTACCTTAAACAAAGTGGACCCAAGTTAATGAGTTGGATCCAGTGGAACAGATAAGGGAAAACATAAAAATGTGTATAGTGTGAGGTCCCCTGGACTGGAACTTGGAACTCCTGTGTCCTTTCTTGAAGTAGGTTTTCAGTTTCTGTTTACAAGGCAAGATGCTTTTAGGCCAGAGCATCAGTTCTCATGAAGCAGGTTCATTAACTTTAGTAACGCTAACTTAATAATCATGAGACACTGCGGTACATTTGAAAAATGTTATAATTTTGAGCTCCATCACTATCGCCCAGCACTGATGTGATTCATTGGGCTAAACGTCAGTGAAGTGTGCATTTGCGTGCCTGTACATTTCAGCAAAACCTTGCCTGTAAAACACATTTTCGGCTATGACCTTTCTGACCACAATTTGACCATTTACGAAAGCTCTTTGCCTGCTGAGTTTGAATCCGTTGCTTTCCACCGTGTCCTTTTCACATCGCACATTTATGTTTTGCACTTCTTACAATTCATTTCACACTGCTGGGGCTGCATAATTTTCAATGCTTTTCTTACCCTTTCTCCTCACCTTATTTTAAAATGTGGAGGTCAAAATAATGGAGGCACCAAAGAGAGAGGGAACAAAAGCAGAGAGAGAGGGGGGAAGTATCTTTTTGCATTTTCCCATTTTACGCCAAAATTGGAATAGAGTGACCTGGCCCTGACCGATAGGAAGTCTGCAGGGGGAAAAAAGCAAAAGAAAAATAAATAGATAAGTGTGTTTTTAAAATTAAAACAATCAATCAAAGAAAGGGAAAAGGACGCAGGAAGAGAGGAAGAGAAGAAAAATGAAAAACAGTACTGACAGGGTTGTTATTTCCCATAAAAATGGTAGAAGACTGTGTGGGTGTGTATATATGTGTGAGTGTGCTTGGAGAGAAGAATGGTTTCTGGGCTGATTATGGGTGAATTGGTACCTGCATGACAAAGAGGGCATTTAATGCACACTATAAATGTTTCCCTCACGATGTGAAGCATTGGCTGCACTGGACTGTGTAAACTCACTCTGTATACCTGATGCAAGTTTGACATTACTCACTTTGCCACTGTGGGGATTTTACTGTTAGTTGGAAAAGCACACTTCCTTTCACTGTGTTGTGTTGTGGACCTGTCGAACGGGAAAGTCTGCCTTTTACAGCTGAAAAATAACTTCCAGACTGTCTGTGTGTACTTTACCCTGATGCCACTGCAGCATATTTGAGGGTTATTTGTTGGGGTGGTTATAGCCAGTTAATTCCTTCACACTAAGGGTAGCTCAGAATGCATTTTTTTTTTTGGGGGGGGGGGATCTTGTGCAGGCATTTCTGTGCCTCTAGTTTTCTCTCGTGTGTCACCACACATCTCATGCACACATCACATGCTTCATTAGAGACGGCGAGCATGAGAGCCTGTGGCATTCTCCCTGCTCACCAGTCAGAGCACACCCCAGCAAATAAGCACACTCATTTAATCTCTCTCTCTCACTTGTGCCGGCTGACACGCGGCGCATGGGCAACTCCTCAAGCCATTGTTATTCTATTTAGTAATCTACAGGCCCGCGCTCTCATTGGCCACTCAGCTGCGCATATAAATATTGCTTGACGTTTACTGAATGTCAAAGTTCACGGCGAGCCTGATTGATTGTGACCTGCTGTTTTCTGCCACATCAAAATATAATTCACTGCCAGATAATGGGAACCGTAAAAGCCACTTTTCTCATGGGCATGGATGTAGTAACAGTCACAAGGAAGAACAATGTACTTGACTGCAATATTGAGATTAATGAGCATTTTAGCCAGTTACCCATTATTTCAAGTAGCTGGACAGGAAGAGCGAGAGAGTGAGAGTGAGAGAGAGAGAGAGAGAGAGAGAGAGAGAGAGAGAGAGAGAGAGAGAGAGAGAGAGAGAGAG
>JBBJLR010000013.1:10014151-10024570 GCA_037577145.1 Brachypetersius gabonensis | reverse complement strand
TATATATATACATACTAGGGGTATGTATATATATATATATATATATATATATATATTTGCTGGTTTCTTTCTGCCAGCAAAAACAGATGAATCTTACAATAAATGAAAACAAACAAGAAAACAGTAAAAAGTTTCACAATATTTTGTGAGTTGGCTAGATGATCAACACACCTAATTTAATCTACTCAAGTAAAAAGAGCCAAACCAGGTATATGATGGAGCTGGAAATGGTTAAGCAAACACTTTACCACACATAAAACCACCATTTCCTGTATTAATGTTGTTTATATTTTGTATTTGTTGTAATGTAAGTGTTTTAACACTAACTGAACTTAGTGTTAAAGCATATTTTAAGCATATAAATGTTTCTAAAACATTTCAAATTCAAGTCTTGAAAGTGTGCAGGGAAAATGTGCATGGAAAAATGAACATATTAACATGAATATAGCATTGCAAATTGTAGACACCACTTCAGCCTCTTCCCTCTTTCCTCCCGTTCTGTTTCTTACTCTTCCCCCTCCCTTTCTGATGGATGAGGGTAGTAATTGCAGGTCGATTTGAAGCTTGTATTGTTTCCGTTTTGGCCGATAGGAAAAGGAAATCATTTTGCTGCGAGACGGTAGCTGGGAGAAATGTTCAGGCTATGCTTGTTCCAAAGGTGGGAGTTAATGATGAGAGTCCTCTCTGATTACACTTTAATAACGAAGAAGTGTCATAATTAAATTCTCATCAATCCCAGCTCCTCATTGTGCAAATTAATAAGTCATATTCACATAATACATTTTGCACTGATTCAGTGAAACCTGCATTACCAGTTCTCCAGTTCTCCAGTGAACATTAGAGGGAGTGTGGTACTCTCTGTCTCATACACTGTACATAGACCACACCCTCATCCACACCCTCTTGAAAACTATTATTGTGTTATTGATAAGGTATATAATATTAATGCTTAGACTGAATAACTGAATTGTTCATGTATATGCAGCTTGAGTTCATATATAAGTACTCGGGATGTCGGGGGAAAAAGCCTCTCAGTTGAGGTGCCTTGATCCTTCCGGAGGCTACTACTCTGAAAGTGCTTCCTGACTGCCACAACATTTCATAATTTTCCACACACATCTATTTTGGGAGATGATATTGCATACAAAATACATATTCCTGGTACATTTTTGCATTGAAATATACCTTTAAATCATTTGAGATGTTTTTTACATACATAAATGTATTTCCTTAATTAAAATAACAATTAATTTCCTTAATTTCCTTAATTATAATAAAAATTCCTTAATTGGAGAGATTTTAAAGTTAGCCTCTTTTTTTTTAGAAGCTTGACCATGAGAGTTACTCATGTCCCCACTTGGATTTTATTAATAAAGCACCTTTTAATACAGTTTCTGAAAAAAAAAAAAAAATTCACACTATTTTATCCCACCATTTACTCTTCTTTTTCTAAGGAATATTGTATCGCTGTTTTCCTCACACATTTTGTCTTTCTCCTCTTATCTCCTTTTGTTAAAGCTGAAAAAAAAACCTATTTGCTTCACCAGTTGCCTGTACTTTTGCTTGGTTGCAAATATATCCTGGTTTCTATTCAGCCCAAGCATTTACATTATCAATAAAGCTTTGAATATAGACACTAGGAATTCACCCATTCAAAACTCTTGAGTTGCAACCTAAACCTCAGCCTCTAAACCCTGTTTTTTCACAAACGCCAGTCAGACAAATGATTAAAACTACCCACCTAATATTGTGTACGCCCCCCTCAAGAAACTAAAACCCCTCTGACCAGACCCCTGAAGATGTTGCATGGTATCTGGCACCAAGATGTTAGCAACTGATTCTTTCAGTTCTGTAAGTTGTAAGGTCTGATGCATTTGTCCAGCACATCCCACAGATGCTCAATCAGACCACGATCTGAAAAATGAACAGTTTTTGCAGTGTGACAGTATGTATTATACTACTGAAAGAGGCCATTGCTGTTAGGGAATGCTGTTGTCATAATGGGGTGCTCCTAGTCATCAGCAATGTTTAGGTGGGTGATGTATCAATGTAACATTGATGTATCAAGAACATTGTCACTGAGCATCACACTGCCTCCACAGACTTACCTTCTTCCCATTGTGCATCCAGGTGCCACCTCTCCTCCAGGTAAGCAACCCACACACGTCCAGTTATCCACATGATCAGACCAGGCCACTTTCTTCCATTGCTCTAGTGATTCGGTCCAAATGCTCATGTGCCACTTCTAAGCACTTTGAGGAGTGGACAGGGCTCAGCATGGGCTCTCTGACTGTTCTGTGACAATGCAGGCCCACATGCAGCAAGCTGTGGTGTACAGTGTGTTCTGACATCATTTTATCATACTTGTGCTACAGTAACTCCTCTGTGGTGTTGGACCAGATGGGTGAATCAATGAGCCTGGCAACCCATGACCCTGTCGCTCATTCATCAGTCCTTCCTTGGACCACTTTTGGTAGGCACTAACCCCTGCACCACTGGTCTAACCCAGTCGTCTAGCCAGCACACCTTAGTTCTTGTCAAAACAGTCAGAACTGACTGTTGCCCCCCAATATATTACATCCTTCTACATGAGCCACAGCCATGAGTTCTTGGCGTTCATTTCTTCTTCTGTCAGTGCTGTTAATGTTGTGGCTGTTTAGTGCAGATACTACATGAGGATCAGGACAGGTTTTTAAGAGCAGTTTAGACAAGGGACTCTTTTAATATTAAGAGAAAAAATTCACAAGTTACATGAAAAATCTACTAAAGGTTATTTGTAGACTCAAAATGGTGAATTAGATAGATTGTGTATTTTATATTGTTTTTTTCAGTTGACTTCAAATACATATCTTTTGTGAAGCTAAAATAATTGTTCTAATAACATCCTTCATATTTTTGCTTTTATTACAATTTTGTGGAACTTGCGGAGAATAGAAATTTAATTCGACATTGTTTCATTTCTTGCAACTGCTGTTACCTAGCTCCCCCCATAACACACAATCATCTAAACAAGCTTTTCAGCTATGTAGACTACAAGGAACCAGGCACTTGTCAAACAACTTATGTTTAACAGCAACACTAAACTGGCTTGTTTCTATATGATCTGCAGAGTTAAGCAGTCTGGCAAGCTACGTTTCAATCATTACCCTCCATTCACATGGTAATGTTCTGTCTTATGGATATTTTAAAATATGGTCACTGACTAGAATTTTCAATAAGAAATGTATGAATAATGTATAATGTTACACCAATTACATACAATATCGAAATAACTTCTGACTTCATTGGCTTTATGGGCTGTATGCTAGACTTGTTCACCTCTAGAAGATACACTTTGTTTCGTGCATGCATTAGCAATGGTATAAAGCAACCATAGGTAGTGTTAATCCATGCAACCATTCCCAGTTTTCCCTGGTCCTGGAGACCTCCTGCTCTGCCCAACCTGCAATTATCAATGCCTTACTTAAGGTAGGAAAACACAGCCCTAAATTTACAAAATCTGAGCAAAATCAGGTCTATGGTGTGTTTCAGCCCATTTTCATTTCTGGTTGCACAATTTTCTCCCTAATGTTGTCATGGTTAGTTTCCACCCACTAACAAGGATTCACACAGTGCTACATTTTAGATATGTAATGTTTTACTAATGTAACTTCACTAGACAGCTTGACATGCTTAACAGGTAAACAGATAAACAGGTAACACGAACTGCTAAATCTGTTATGTCAGCTAACATCCATTTGGCTAGCATTATCTGATGGATGGGAGGGGGTTAGGGTAGGCAGGGACATTCTAGCCACCCAGAAAGTTTCTTTTGACTTGTATCCTCTTTTAAAAAGGTCTAAAATGCTGTGCTGGATTGTAATGTATTTAAATATCTAATACAGCTCAATATCTTGTTCAGTTGTGGATTCAGGAGCTTTCCAAACACAATGGCGGATAAACCACCACCAGCGGTGAAAAAACTGCCCCGTCCCTCCTTTGTCACCAACAGATTACTGGAAAAAGACAAGTAAACAGGAGACCAAAGAAGAAAATTCTTCTTGTGGATGGGACTATAGGACTTGAATGCATTCACATTTGAACCTGAATAAGTTTCTAGACAAGTTTCTAGACCATTTTAGTAATAGAGGTGATTCACCTTGTCTCGCAGTTTTTATTGATGAATGATGCCTTGACAGTCTTGTTACATCCCATTTTTCTCCAACAGCTCAGCCTTGTCAATATCTGCACCTTTGATTTTTGTCTGTGATGCGATGAAATGATTTCAAGCAATTATATTTTCAGACACAAAATCATTCCTTGACCATCGCTACAGCTGTGGTAGATAACTTGTGTAAAGGCAACTTTTGTCATGACAGTAAAAAAAAAAAAAGGCAGTGGGAGCGCTCCTTTAGCTCCTAGCTCTCATAAAACAATTAGCAAAAATCCACTGCAACCAAATCCAAACAACCAATCAGAGCCAAGAGGAGTGTTTGACAGGGTGTCAATCACTGCTGGTGCACACACCCCTTCCCTGTGCATGCCCCCTCTCACTCAAGCTCAATATCTTCAGTCAGCAGCTTTAGCAGCTTTGCAAATGCAATGGCAGGTAAACAACCACCAGCTATGAAAAATATGCCCAGACCTTCTTTGCCAACAAAAGCTTACATGACAAGATAAAAATGCAGAAGACTGCATTTAAAGCCATATTTCTGCAAATAAAGCCATATTTCTGCTTGACCAAGGTTCTAGCTAAAGTTTGGCTACATAAAACTCACTGTAAAGAATGTTGTATCTATCTTGGGGATTTTAGTTTGTTTTGTCATGGATGAATAAAAATGGCTTACCAAACTCTTTATAACTGCATGCACAACAACCTCCTCTGTGGGAGGGGCATTTAAAGCATGATTGGAGCACAGAGGAGAGGGAGGGAGTGGGACCTGGAAGTGGCACTCATCATCAAGCTACACTATGTGGACAAAAGAACTGACCAATATAACAGCAGGGACTTTAATGTTGCTGCATTCAAATACATAGACTTTAATATAGAGCCTCCCTTTACAGCTATAACAGCTTCCACTCTTCTTGGACGTTTTTCACTCTTCTTTGAGTATTTATGAGTTCAGCTACTGATGCTTGACTGGAATCTGGACAATATCCGTTCCAGTTCATCCCAAAGGTGTTGGATGGGATTGAGGTCAGGGCTCTGTGCAGACCAGTGAAGTTCTTCCACACTGAACTCATCCATCCATGTCTTTATGGAGTTTGCTTTGTGCACTGGTGCACAATCATGCTGGAATAGAAAAGGTTCTTCCCCAAACTGTGTCCACAAAGTTAGAAGCATGGCATTTTCCAAAATGTCTTAGTATGCGGAAGCATTCACTAGAAGAACGGTGCCAAACTCAAACACTAATAAACAAGTGTGTCACAATACTTTTGACCATATAGTGTAGATCCACACACTTCTCAGTCCTACCAAGCATTTTTTCATTTTTTCCCTTGAAGCAAATGTTTTCTTTCATACCATTATGTGCATTTCTGATTGAAACATTACATCTGTAGGGATATTTGATAACTGAACATTTTTTGCTCAGACAGATGAGGTTGTGGGAGGCGAAACTTTATATTATGGGAAATATTGTTTTTCTCCGCTGCTGCATGATGACATCATCACAGCTCAGAAGTTCAAGAAGCAGGCAAAAGTAATTTTACTTTTATCAAAGATGGCAAAACAAGGCTTTTATCTTTTAAATGTTATGGTATTATGAATAAGGCTTAATGTGACCAGGGTTATGAAGTGAGGTAAATTATGTCCAATTTGATTTCAAGCTGACTTTAGCATTACCCTTCTTTAATGTCTTTTCATCCATTTGGAAAAAACTCTGTATAATATTTGCTTGGCTGAACTATAAAGGCTTACCTTGCCCCTTCTCTAACCTCTTTTCTCCACTCTTTTAAAACCCACTAAATCTGTATTTATGCTGCCCGATGCTTTAGTAGCCAGGGCAGTCCTTCACTTAGCTTAACATTAACAGATAGCCCATCAGGGAGTGGGGCCTGGGCGAAAAAGCAGGCCATATGTTGTTTTTTCGTCTTGAGTACTATTTTACTCCAGAGACAGGCTTTATAATGTAAACATACAGATCAATAGGGATCTTCTGAATAGCAGGGAAACAAGAATGGTCTGGAATATTTCACTTTCAATCATACTGTGCATTGCTTAGACAATCACCAAAAGATAACTCATATAAACAGCACAGCATCCAATATTCTTGATGAAGGATGTGGAGTTTTTACTTTGTTTGTTTTGGGGGATCTACAAGCACCAAAGCTACTCTGGTGTGCATCATGATACAGGCAATGTTCACTCAGTTAGTGTAAACCAGAGATGTTTACAAGTCATTTTTACCAAGTCCAAGTCAATGGGGTGCTGTTTTAAAAACCTGCTTTAAAAATTTAGAGGTGTAATTTTTTCATCATTTAGCGCAATTTTCATACAATTTTCAGAGCTAAATTTAAATTTTAAATCTAAATGTTAAATATATATCTAAATGTTAAATCTAAATCTAAATGTTAAATATATACCTATGTGTTAAATCTTAAATCTAAATGTAGGATTTAAATGTGGCACTTTTAAAAACGGCGACTCTAAATAGTGCCATTTGTAAAAACAGCTTAACAAACTTAGAGGTGTCATTTTTTCATAATTTAGTGCAATTTTCGCACATTTAGAACTAAATGTGTTAAAAAACTAAATGTCCAAATCTCTAAATCTCCATTTTGCACTTTGACTTTGTCTTAAATGATTTTAAATCTACATGTTAAATATGAAAAATATATCTTACACTCAAAATGTGCAACTTTACAGCTAGACAGGGCTCGGTGACACATTTCCAATGACCCTTCATTTGCCATAACAGTCCCCGGCGAGCTGGAGTTATTAGTCGAAAACTGTTCGCCTTGGACAAAAGTAATGGGACATGAGGGCGAGGTGAATGGTTTTCAGCTGATCACCAGAGGCTATTATGGCAAATGAGGGGTCGTTGGAAAAAATAAATAATTCCATGAAATTTACGTGATTTATGAGTTATGACTCACAAGTCACAACACCTAAGTCTCAAGTTGTTAAAGGGCAAGTATGAAGCCAAGTCACTTGTCTTTTTTGTGCGACTTAAGTCTCTGACTCGAGTCGAGTCTCAGACTTGGGTTCCCCAACTCTTTTGTAAAAACACTTGAGTTAGGCTGTGGAGATAATGCTTCACTTAACTTGACACTGATGCTTCTTCATACAGCTGGAATTTGTAGATCCCTCATAATTTCATTCATAAAGTGCTAAGAATATTCATGTTTCTACTGTATTTTTACACTGTATGTGTTTCTTTATTCTTATCTTCTGAGGCTTCTGCAAACTTATCAACCCCTCAGGCTCCAAAGTCCCACTGACACATCAGATTTCCATTCTTCGGTCCTGTCGGTGGACGGTGCAGTCAAGCGAAAACTTCCAAACTTTGTTATTGTTTGAAAAAAAACATTTCATGACTAATGGACCAATACAAATGATGGAAATACAGAGATGCTTTAAAAACATACATAAAAATTCAGAGTGTGCCTTTCCTTCCCCTGTAAAGTTACCGTTTTCAGAGATATGAGCAATGAAATGCTATATATGTTTCATTGTAGTTACCAAATACGTTTTACGATTAATAACTGAATAAAAAGCCTAGAGTTTAAGGATTATCTCTCGCTCTTGTTAAAAGGAAGGACAGATGAACTCTGTGCCTTCAAGTCCCCTGTGAATCCTAACAGAACGTTGGAGTAAGAGAGAGGACAACGCAGGGAGAGCCCCCTAGGGCTCCAGCCCATAGAGATGCACTCCAATTTCTTTTCCTTTTGATGATCGGCAGATGTTAGTAGTGCTATCGGCCGCCGCTGGCTAAGCCGCCTCAGCTGTCTCCCAGCAGTATCGCAAACACTATAGCTGTCATATCTGTATAAGTCTGATATATGCCACTTTTACCCACAACCACTCTGCAGCCCCATCCTTCTTTTGTGGTTGTTGAAAAAGTGCCAAATTGCGACTTTCCGAATGGTTAGATAGTCACAGTGCTGCCTCCCACTCCCCCTCCTCATCACGCTCTCTCTTATGTTTATTCCTATCTCTGTCTCCATATCGTTCTCCGTTCCCTATCATTGCTATCTTTCTGTGTTGAATTGATCAAAAAGCTTCAGCATAACTTCCAGTGTTCTCTTGATTGGATCCAAGGCAACTCTAATCTTTTTCCCCTCTCTTTCACCCCTACCTCTTCTCTGCACCTGCCATAAATCGCTGCTTCCTCTTCTCTGTTATTCTCGCCCTCTTTTTTTTTTTTTCTCTTACAGCCACTTCACTTTCATGTCACTTCTTTACTTCTTCTCCTTTGCACGCTCATCTTTTCATCATTTTTATGCCAAAAAGGTACCAGAAGAGTTCGGAATAGCTTGGAATAATCAATTTTGAGATGAATATTAAATAACTAGAAGAGAAAAAATAAAACAGTGCATTAATTTTGCATGAACAAACAAAGGAGAGTTGAATAGATATCAGTTTTCTACACGACTTCAAAACTTGAATAAGCACACTTTTAAATTGACCAGTCAGTGCTCTGCTCACAGATGGGTTATTTGCAAAGATTTTCGAGCTTTATAGGAGGTTGGCAAAAATCCCATTAAACGTGATGGGAAATTGCAGAACGTTTAACAATGTATGTCAATTATTCATGCCAGACCTTCCATTTCTAAATGGTGCAATACTGTGTGGGACAGCGTTGTTAGAGTTAATTGAAAGCTGCCACCATGCTGACATTAGCTTGACACACAAAAATAAACCCTATCTTTCCAAATAGCATGATCTTTCACACAAAACTCGAAGTAAGTTATTTCAAAAACGTACTCTCAATGTAGGTATTTTGACAAAAAAGCCAATGAATTTCTCATTAGCTTTAATGGCTTTTTTTGTAAACATTACGCTAGTGTACAAACCTTGCAGAATTTGTTGATTGACCATTAATATATTAGAGTTACAAATTACAATTAGAAAACATGTATATCGCCGCTGCTGGAGCAAAACCTTTTCCAAAAAACATAAAATTATAGATGTCCAAAACTTTGTTATATGACAGTTAATGTATCAAGACATTTATTTTATGCTACTTCTAGGATATTTCTATTAGTCCATTTATCCTGAAATAGTAAGGGGGAGCAGAATCAGACAGTTTTACAGTAGAAAGTGCATTTCTACATCAGTATGAATTTCTAGAACTACCAACTCAAACTCGCAGCAGGCCGTCCATCCTCATGCTCGTTAACTTTTGTCTCTCAAGACCCCACTTAGCCTTCCAAAATATCAATGGGCTACATACGCTGAAGTCAAGAAACAAAGAACAAACAAAATCAATGGTCATTCCCTTGTTTTTGACCACCTGTGGTTTACACTCAGAGCCCATGTACATGCTCTTTGACACAAACCACTGATCTCTGACTCTAACAGGCCATGCGAGGTCTGTAAACGCAGACCACCCTGTGGTGCTGGCTATGGGCTGCAGATTCCAATATGGCCAAATGGACTCCAACCACTGCAGGGTAGCATTGTTCAGAAACCGCAGGCCCTATTTCTGCTTTTTTAATGAAGTCAAAGTTAGTGAGAGGCACAGGAAACGGATGCCAAGGCAAACTTTTGTGGTTTTATTTTTTTGGCATTTTGCAAAACTCAATAAATCAAGATAGAACATCTGATTACACCATGTTTAGTTTGGTGAGCAGGACCGGATCTCTTGGAGCGTGCGGGATCATGAAGTAAAAACAACATCAAATCAGCAGCTGATTTCAGTATAATTTCACTCCTGCCATCAGGAGGAGCATTTGGGCGCTCGCGCAGGTATAAAAGCAATAATTTCTATAATAACGCTTTTGAAAATGCAAACAAATCCTCATTATGCAAAAGAGGGAGGCAGAACCAGTGGTTGCCATAGCAACGCCCATTTACCATACAAGCTCGTTTTCGTGCCGTACAGTAAATATGGTGCTGTAATTTCCCATGCATATGATAATGTGTGCTGCCAGCGGGAGGCTCATTTGTTTTGGGTTTCTGCTCTGTTACACACATGATCACTCACCGAGCTCTATGTGATCTGTGTTTTTTATCAGAAATCGCTAGCAATTATGAATGGAGAAAAGAGAAAGACGGGGGCAGTGGGATCAGTAACAGAGGGATGAGGTAAAGAGTGGGAAATGAGGATGAGAGGATGGAGGAGGAGTGAGAGAAGTGGATGGGAATATGCCGATGATGAAGGTAGAGTGGGGGGTGGTCTGAATCTGGATGTCTGGATGTGAGAGTGAGTGAGAGAGAGAGAGAGAGAGAGAGAGAGAGAGAGAGAGAGAGAGAGAGAGAGAGAGAGAGAGAGA
>JBBJLR010000013.1:9983912-9999943 GCA_037577145.1 Brachypetersius gabonensis | reverse complement strand
CACACACACACACACACACACACACACACACACACACACACACTTTTACGTTTCTCAGACATTGGGATTGTATGAATTTATTGTTTTTATGAATATAATTTCAGTAACATCAGTGCAGACAAAATTGTGCACCCCCCCCGGTGATCTCTCGCGCCCCCCCTCAGGGGGGCCCGGACCCCAGGTTGGGAACCACTGGGTTAGGAGACCAGGAGGTGTGCACATATATACTGTGAATAAGTCTTTGTTTGGATTCATGTGGTGTGTGTGATTGCTGAGAGAGTAGAAAACAGGAGGGTTATATTTAAGTGAAGAGAATATTTACTTTGATCTGTTGAGAAACTTGAGCTAGATTGTCGATTTTCTCATGCTCATGTACAGGAAGACTTTTAAAATTAAACAGTTTGATGATGTATATAAACACTGTTACTTTTAACCAGGATAAATGTTGAAAACATCAACTCGTTTTGTGAGGTTGCAAAAATATAACAGTTCATTTACATATATCTTTCTAATCAGACCACTGTCATGCCCGGGCTGTCCCAGTTTGGCAGGGAGGCACAGCAGCACCATTCTTTCCTTTTCTTTATTATAAACAGAGCACAAAGGAGGCAAGGAGGCCAAAACTCAACTAAAGACTCAAATACCAACAGAAGCCAAACAGACAAAACTCAGGTACACTGTGATGGAGCACCGACAAACAATGGCCCACAAAGCAGGCTATAACTAAAATACAAAACACCTGATATTGATACCTCATCCCTGGCCAGCTGAAGGCGTAGGAATGAGGCCACAACCCCAGTCAACATAAAAGTCCTTAACCAATAGTGGCCTCTAGCGGCTGCTGACTGGGGATGTGACATTCACAAAGAAGCTGTTTCAGCCCACACTGCTTTTTAAATAGTAACAGTACAGGTCATTTGGATCAGTCTAAAAGGCACAGAGACAAACAGCCTCTTTAATTTTAAAGATGATACAGACATACATCAGACATAAATCCACTCATACATTTTAAGTGAACCTCTGGTGTAACAAGTAAAATATAGCTCAATAAATAAAGATAAAATAGCAAAAGTGTTGTTTCTAAGTAGCTTGTAGGATACTTCACTGACACTTAGTATGTGCTCAATAAATTCAAAGAAATTTCAAAAATGTGTTTGAGTATTACAATTCTAATTCACTGGACCTTTTATGCAGCACTTCTACATTCGACTTAATGCTGCCATGTTTAACTAATGTAATTTAGTTCTGTTTTAACTGTACCACCCATCTGTCTCAGCAGCAGGGCACAGTGTGGTAACTGTGTGGCAGCCAACAACAATGAGGTTGGAAAATTAACCAAGTCTAAAAACAATGAAAACACAATCGACATTAAAATGGAGGGGATGAGTAAAACAGTAAAACAGTAAAACGGTATGCCAGAAGCCAGTGAGAAAGATGTTGAGTTTTTCTTGGTTGTACTGACCAAACCTACACTTATAACTCACTGTATTTTCCTGAAAGAACACAAATGACTTGGTTTTACAAAGTTATATGTATTTGTTAAATAATATGAGGAGAAAAAAACTGATTCAAATTAATAACTGTTTTAGTGTATGGCTCTATAAATAGTTTTTTTTTTTCTCTCTTGGAATGTGATATTTATCTTTCCATTCATTCGCAAGTGTAAGATTTTGACAAGGCCAGAAGAAGAGAATTCCTGAGTGGCCTTGGGGTAGTGGGTTTGTAAATGATAGGCCTTTGCTCAAATGCAGACTTGTCAAGTTGTAGACTCGGCATCCATCTATCTTTTTTAGGCTCCATTTATTATTAGGAATGGAACTATGATGGGTCGATGCTGGAAAATTCCACCACCAGTGAAGAGAAGGCCTAATGGTTTCTGGAAAAAACATGCATGCAATTATTTGTATTTCATTTTATTCAACAAAAATATGATGCTTTTCTTCTCCTTTGGTTATTTCATTTACACACAGCTAAGGGAGCTCAGTTTGAAGTTGTCAAAATAACCACCAACAGTGGGGGTTCAAATCCAGGTCTTGGCCTTATGTGTGTAGAGTTTGCATGTTCCTCTTGTGATGGTGTGGGATTCTCCTGGGTCTTAAGTTTGTCTGCGGAAAGTGAGTGGAGGGTTCTAAGTTTTGAGTGAATGGTGTGTGTGCCCTGGGCTCTGGGAACCCGTGACCCCTATAGAATAAGTGGTTACAGTGAATGAATAATTTAGAACAGCTCAACCAATCATATTTAGGTGACCACTGCATGAGGGAAAATTTCACACTAAGCCTGGATTGAGATTAAGTGTCACCTAAAAATGTCATTGGGCAATGGCGATAGCTATGGAAGCAAATTGCTCTTTGTGTTGCTTATACATAATTACAGCATGTAGCTCTCAATGCTTGATGGCTAGAAGACTGAAGCCTATTAGAAACGGGATTATTTAAAGCTGCTGAATCCCTGTTTATGGTCAACACAAAAAAACTGTGAACAAATGAACAAACAGAGCAACAGCACTAACTCTAGTAAAGAGCAGCAATTAGGTACATCTGGTTGTCGGGGGGCTCATAAGAGAATGCAATAAATTGGCGACCACTCAGGGCTCCGGGTCGCCACAATATCAGCACTGTGTACATCTCAAAAAAGTATGGTTTTAAAAACAACTTTTAGTAAGCATCCCCAGATACACCCTGCCGTTAGATGCTGCATTTGTGCCCCTGGCACTGAACACCATCCCTTTCACTTGTTTGTTTGGCGATTGTCAAAGAAGCTATTAAAAGTCCTTCCACTCTTCCACAAGGAGAAATATCAACATCAAAACTCTCAAAAAAGGGAACTACAAAAGTAAAAATGTTGTCACAGCTTTTATTTGCCTGTTTACTTTCCCAGCACAGAGGGAGCAGCCGTTTGGTTGTGCTGTGTCTGCAACTGGCTGGCTTTTTGATGTGGATCAGACAGAAGCTGTTTTGCTAATTACCCGAGTGGTCAGCCCTACTCCACTTGTGTGCCTCAACGTTTGCTCTTCCTTTTAGCATTGTGTTCCTCCCTCCCGCTCCCCAAGCCTCTGTGAAGAGAGACATCAGAGATTCTGTATTTGCATCTGAATTAGTGTGCAGGATAGCCTTCTATTGATCGCATGGCCCAGACATCCCTCTCGTCTCATATGTTTGTTGCAGGATGAAAAATGTTTCGTCTGTCCTGCACTAATGAGAATGGGGCAAGTCACTGTAGCAATCAAATGTGCAAATAGAGGCTGTTTAGATAACATAACTGAATGCCACTCAAGGCAACCTTAAGTTGAACTCTACTTTACCTCATTTACCACAGAATCCAGCTTAATAGAACACCCCTAAGGTGACTGAACGAAGTGCTTCTTTGATGTCTGATCATACTGAACACTGCAAGAGCAAACATCTTTTAATCCGATTTGTAATATCAGCTTTGTGGGCTGAAAAGAGTGAAGAGGGGAGGATATTTTAGAAGAGTGTGATGAGGAAAAACGCTCTAGAATATGGACGCATCCTGGGAAACTGTGAAAAGAGACAAATAATTATACAATCTATATGACAATCACACTAATGGAGTAGTGTTATGTATTTTTGAAAGCAGAAACAAGAGAATCCGACAGAAGCAGGATATCGTGCAAAAATGGTGAGAAAATCTGGCGAACAACAGGCTCAAATACGTGGTCACTCCTCACAGCTTTTGTAACAGTTGGTGCTTTCATTGCTGCTTTAAGTTCCCATTGTACACGGGGGAGACATTTGCAAAACATTGTCAATGGGGAGAACATTGCTGATCACTGGGAATAGGGAAAACACATTAGAACATTGGAAATGTGGACAACAGTGTAGACCTGTGGAAATGGGGAGAACATTACATAATAGGGAAAAGAGAAAATGGGTATATAATTCTATAGTATTTTAATGAGAGACAACATTCTAAAAGTGTGCATGTAAGATTAACATTTGGGTAATTTTGCCACCAACTGTATGTTTTGTTTACCCATGTTTGCTGAGGAAGGTTGGGTTTGTTTTCTATGACCTTTATGATAGTGCCTTGTATTTAACAGGTCATAAATACATTGATATACTGTTGCTCACACCAGCACCATTGTTCATCTGTCAGCACAAAGTCCCGCATAACCTTGACGCCATCCAGATCATCTGTCCCTCAAATAACCCCCTGTAGCAAGCGGTGTTAACTAGTTAGCTAAGCAATTTTCTAAATGGAACAAACATGTCTATTTGAATACTCTTCCAATCTTCTAATAAAGATGGTTTTAATAATGGATATTAAATTAGGGATTTAGGTCCAGCCTTTCTGCAGTATTTCATGTTCATTTAATCAAAAGGTGCTGATTCTCTTTCATTAAGGTTGCTAATTTTTAAAACTGGTTGGGCTAAATACCTGATGATATAGACAGGGCCTGCTGTGCAGTTTTATTATAACCAACTGGAAGTGTCATGGGGAGCTATGTAGCAAACCCACATGAATCCCTGTTTGAATCCCCACCTCATTTTTAAATTATACCCTTTGTGGATATGGTTTGCAATGTTCCCCAAAGAAAAGGGCTGTTTCCACAGCAGTGGTGCTGTGTATGCAGGTGATATTTTAATGCCTGTAACTTGAGGTTAGGTCCTGTATAAATCAGTTCAACATACATACACACATCTTTTTATATAAGAAATAATTAATTTGTCAAATTCTTACATTTTGTTAATAGTTGCCTAATGTGCAGCAATCTTTTAAACTGATTCGACAGGATGTTTCCATGAAAAAAAAATCATTTCTAATGAACAGATACTTAACTACAGAGGCAAAGTGCACTTTCCAGTCCTGCTTATGCTCCCCTTGAAATTAGAGAATTGTAAAAACAAGAGTTATAATCAAATTATAATTGATTTTTCTACTAAATTAAGTTGTCGCTTAATTTGAAATGTGTGCGATCTCAAAACCCAAAAATATGACCAAATACTGAAAAATCTGTATATTCAGTTCTGTTACTTATTATTGGAATATTTTGAATAGATGCCAGGATCAAACAGTTTTACTAATGTATAAAATTAGTTAACCATTGTATCACATTGCGAATGCTAAGACAGTATTCTGTATACCAAAAATGCACAAAGAAAACTTCAATTTTCCAATAATCTTTGATTTGATAAACCGATTCAACAGATATGTGAGTAGTTCAAACAACTGCTTGAATGAACCCTGAAAGGCTGTTCATTTAAAGGACATTTAGTCCTATTCTGAATGCAGGCAGACATGCGCAAGGTTTGAAATGCGATTGCTTCCACTCTATAAACCGGAGATAATAAAAAAGCTGCAGCTGATAGCGGGCAAGGGAAAATGTTAGTTCAAGGTTTGTGCGAGTGTATGTGTGTGTATTATTAGGCCACGTTAAAGATATGGGGGTCACATGATTTATGATTTTCTTTGCATATGTGGTGGCAGGAAAGTGGGCAGCCCTGTTATACCTTGTCTTATGTTTGACGGAGACAAATGACCTTGTCTTCTTACATATATTAAAATGAACTCTGAATAATTTCCACTCTTTGTCATGCTAGTGTCTAGCTGAACTGATTTCATAAGCAGATGAGCACTTAGGGCTGGTGCCACCTGCTCCCAGCTCTCTGTCTCTCGCCTGCGCGCTGATTACAGTGAATTAAGTGCATCTGCATGCCGCCACCCTCCCCGCTGAGCTAAATACATGATTCCACCCAACTCACCCTGCACTTCCCCGGGCCTTGACGAACTCAACCATCTCCAAACACCCCCCAAAAAAGGGAAAGAAAAAAACAATTTACTGTACTAAACTAACTGAAACGAACACCTGGAGGCTGAAACTTTGAGCCTTGCCATACTGCTATGAAACCGTCAATGGTCATGCATGATGAGCATGTTGGAGCTGCATTTGGCAGTAGCTGTGAGGCAGCTGTTTTGATCATGTGTTGTTAGGACATATGAGGGGGTAGTGGAGCTTTGCCTATGTAATGATAGAGTGAGCTTTCTACAGCTGCAGCTGCTTGAGCTAAATATTTATCCAACACCAGCCATGCTTTACTGCACACGGCAAGATGGGCGCCAGTCCTGCTCCGATTTATCTACAGAGGTCTTGAAAGAGGTGGGAACACTGCAAAGATGCAAACAACAGACAAGAGAATAGGAGTAATGAAAAAAGAGCAGCAGATCTTTTGAATGTTTTCAACCAGGGATGCTCATGAATTCATCAAGGAGACCTGCTTTGAAGCTGTACATACTGAAGATGCTAAAATACTCATTAATTTGTGGTGCATGCAGACATTTACAAGGTTGCCACCTCAAATAATAACCCCCAACTTTAAATGCAGTCAGAATCTATAAAATGTGTAAGGGTTTGAATGAAACTCAGTGTCTACTACTTCTATTTGTGTCTCTAATACAGTGTCAGAAACCACATAAGCAAGTCTGTTTCATCTTTTAACTTTCATCTTAGTTGGTGTCACGGTGGGCAGCTCTGTGCCTCACAACTCCAAGGTTAGGGGTTCAAATCTGGGTCATGTCCTTGTGTGTGTAGAGTTTGCATGTTCTTCTCATGGTGGCATGGTTTTCTTCCAGGGTCTCCGCTGTCTCCCACAGTCCAAAGACATGAGCACCAGATGAACTGGGGTTACTAAATTGACCGTAGATGTGAGTAAAGGGTGGGTATGCCCTGCAGTGGGCCGACGCAGGGTGAGTCCCTGCCTCATGCCCATTGGCTCCGGCTACCTGAGACCCTAGGGAAGATTATGCGGTTACAGTGAGTACACTATAAGTTTCCAAAAAATATAGCTTTTTTTTTTAGAATTATAGATAAAAAAACAATAATTACTAATAAAACAAGTGATTCTAAACTTTTGAATGCAAGGACCGCTGTATATGGTTTGAAGCAAGTGGGTGATAATAAGCTGTAAACTATGTAGTAAACTGTTATATTCACTGATCCAGTGCACAGCTAATGAATGAAAATATCAGACACAGCCCTGCAAGTATGGACCACATGTGATGATTACTTACAGCCCACACCCTGCCTGGAATAATGGAGGAGAACAAGGCCAGACCCAGTTGCCAAAACCTAACCAGTTTACAGCCGCGAGAGTGCTGCATTGGGGCCACCTTACAACCACCAGTGACAGAACTTACCCACCACTCAAACACAACTGCTCCATTGTGTAAGTGGCCCAGATCTAAATGTTAAATAGATGCCATTCTCAATCCAAAGCCTCTTCCTCATACTCCAAGGATACACCAGAATCAGGTCACATGTCACATGGACACAGCCATGACAATTTTTACCTGAAGCCATTCAGTTTACAGCCATTATCAACCACATCATGCACATTTAAACTACCAGTAACCAGAGATGGGGAGTCGCACTTAAGTCGCACAAACACTTGTGACTTGACTTCAGACTTGCCCTTAATGGCTTGAGACTAGACTCGGACTTGGGTGCTGCGACTTGTGAGTCATAACTCGTAAACCATGTTCATTTCATGGAATTATTTATTTAGATCTCGCACTCTTTCCAACGATCCGAAAACCGTTCCCCTCGAACCCAGTGTCCCATTACTTTTGTCTGAGGTGAACGGTTTTCAGCTTATAACAGTTTTCGAGGGGTTGTTGGTAAGGGGTCACAGAGCCCCATCTAACTGGAGTTTCACATTTAGAGTGGAGATATATTTTTCATATTTAATATTTAGATTTAAGATCATTTAAGGCCAGTCCTCCATGTTGGTGAGGGCAGATCACAGCACGCAGTCCCACCCCCTGCTAAGCAACAGCCAATTGCAATCACGGAGCGTGGCCAATTAGCATATCGTTCAGAGCTCAACATTCACAGCTCAAAAATCCCACATTAAGAGTCGCCATTTGAAAACGTTACCACTCAAAGACTTGAGACTTGACTTGGACTCGAGCACAAAGACTTGAGACTTGACTTGACATTGCCACTCAAAGACTTGAGACTTGACTTGGACTTGGTAAAAATGACTTGTGAACATCTCTGCCAGTAACTGAAGTGATGCACCATTCAACCACAAATACAAAATCTGGGCTGCTACACTGAAAAGCTGAAAGCCTGGTCAACTCAACTTAATTTTTTTAGGGAGCTTTAACAGAAGCATTTTCATTGTATAAAAAGTCAGATTCACCTTTAAAGGTATATGCCAAAAGTAACTTGCTGGTTGATTGATGGGCCAGTTCTGGCAGTGATGGTTTAAATGTGGATGAGATGTGGCTATAAACTGACTGCGTTCTGGCAAGTACGTCTGGCTCTGTTCTGTGCCATCATTCCATGCAGCATCATGTGCACATAATTCCATGTGGACTACAAGTAACAAGCCATGCCACATGTGGCCCAGGTTGGAGCCATGTCAACATCGCTATCTGGGGTTTTGGCTTTGCACTTTCATTATTAAGCAATTTCCTCTGGGATAAATAAAGTTTTCTGATTGTTTTTACATTTGTTTTTGTTTTTTTTGACAGAATTTGAGTGTTATAAACTTAGATTCAGCACAAACTTGTCTCAACCAGTAAGAGGATAATCCAACATTCTAACATTTTCAATATTGCATAATTTAAATGTAAATTTAATTTAATTGTATATGTAATAAGGTGGTCTCAGCCCTCCAACAATTGATCATGTGTCCTCTTGTGCAGTTGCAAAAAAAAAAACCTGCAGCTTTTATATTTAAGACTGGACAATTCTGCTGTGGAACTGAGTTCAAAATCACTGTACTAAAGCAATCCCAAACACACACATCAGATCAATAGTGTTTACTGGGTGAGGCTGGAGTAACTCTGGCCTGTATTGGTCTGAGACTAGGAGAGCCTGCAGTAATCCTTGCTTGTGCTGGTGTTAAAAGGCTGGAGTTTAACAGATTTTCTTTTCTCTTTTCTTCCACTTTTTTCTATAAAAAGAATCTACATGTAAAATGTAGAGTGAAATGTTGTTTTCTAGTTCTGACAGCAGTGCCATATACTGCCATGGAAAAAAAAAGAGACCACATCATTTTTTTCTGCTTGTTGCTTTTCTAATCTGTGGGAGTGTGTCTGTTTTATACACTATTGACCACACCTTATTCAAAAATGTAATGGGAAAATGCAAAAATAATACACATACATAATTTATAATACCTTGGAAATTTTAAACTACACACTTAGATTCTTTTGCAAGTGCAACAATTAAAATGTTAATGTTAAGAGCACAGTGAGATTCTGTTTCATCCCATTAGAAACTGAATCGGGAGTCAAGCTGCTGGAATACAGCACAGAGTAAAGCTGCTGTACAAACACTACTGCACTCACAACACATATAGAGGCATTTCTTATTTTGTACACAGCTCACACTGCAGTAGTTCATACAAAATATCAACCTGTGCATTTTAAATACACACAAACTGCTGCAGTGAACAGGAAAAAAGGTCAAATTTGGCTGTATTTGTCAAGAGTGGCCCATGTGTGCATGCTATCCCATGCTATCTGGGATGGTCTAATACATTATACTTTACATGAATAACCTGTTTCAAAGCTAACACGAATTGTTCTCACAACCTATTCTCTAAAAGTAGTGATAATAGAATGTTCTAATAACATTACATGGCCTTGGTAAAAGTTCTCTCAAAGTTAAGCCTTGAGACCAATGGTGCTGTTTACAGGCATCTGGCTTTCAACAAAAACTCAGTGCCAAGAAGACAGTGTTGCAAGTGATTCCCTGCCTGTCACAGAGGTACAGAGGAGCAACTCTGTGCTTCTTCTCTGCTGACCTGAGCAGGTCTAGCTCAGTTCCTAGCTGAACCCTTACAAAGAACAGTTTTATGTATGTGTTTCAACATAAGGGCACATTTTTTATTTTCTAAGTAAAAAAATAAGAACAAAATAAATCCTTCTGCATGCTCTTAACAATGATGGGTTCATGTAAGTGGCTCACTGAAGATCAGAAACTAATATAATTAACTTTTATAAAGTAATTGAGGACAATAAAATATATCTAAGCTACTCCTGCTTGCAATTTTCACTGTACAAAATTTAAATCGCCAAGACATCTGGAACCTCAAGAAAATTATGGCAAAAAAAATATACTCACATACAAAATCCATACATCACTGCCAGGGACATGTAGGAAGATTTGTCTGGCATAGGAATGGTAAAACAGCGAAAGGTAACCTTTGTGGCCTGGTTGTCAGAGAGTTTCCCCTGGAAACAAAAGCTCTTTGGTTCGAATCCCTGGGTGCTGCATTGCTGGCTGCCTGTTGCTTCACTTGGTGGATGGGTTAAATGCAGAGAAAGTTCACACTGTGTGCTGTGCTGAGGTGTTTATGTATGATCTCATCACAAAGTCAATGACTGTATGAAACACAACATTTGTGTAGGATACAAATGCGTTATGATAAAGCAAAATGTAACTCTTCGGCTACAATCACCGAAGGTATGTTTGGAGGAAAGACATTTAGTAAAGGCACACATTGCCAGCGGTTAAGCATGGAAATGAACCTGTTTACTTTGGGGTTGTCTGCCAGCCCAAGGCACTGGAAATGTTCTAAATATCAACAAATCCTGGTAATGCAAATGTTCCACAATCTATGAAGCGAGATAATGACCTTTAACATACATCAAAATCAGACTTGAACTTCAAAAAAAGAAAGAGTATGGTTTAGAATGGCCTTCACATTCCTCATTAAGTGGTTGTTATTGAAAACCTTTAATTAGATCTTAAACATGCTGTGCATTCAAGACGAAAATATTCTACAAAGAAAAGGAATAAAATTCTTATTGCTTCAAGAATGTTTCGTAGTTTGAGTCTTACTAGGTACTGACTGAAAGGATGCCCGAAACATAAGCAATTTTTATTTGTTTCATGTGAATATGTTACATGTAAATAAATGTTTGTTCAATTGTTCTATAAAAGTGATAGTAGCTTCTTTTCACTCAAATCAGCAAAATGTACAAACTTTCACATACAGCTGCAGGTCTTTGGGAGCAGTGTTTGATGGATGGTATGACTACTCACTGGTGAGTTGGACTTGTGAATATGCTCCATTTTAACAGTGTGAAGGAACCACACACCAAGCCGGCTTGGGACACAGATGAGTCACAACTCTTCTTGCTATTCTATTGGTTAGCAGGTTTGTGTCTTGAAAAAGCTTATGCTGTGCATCAGCAATTATTGTGAAGGGGGTGTCTAATACTTCTGCAGGCATTTAAAGAGAAAGCTAGTTCTCTTTCACCCACTAGGTGAAAAGAGACAGAGAAAAGTCTTGATCCTGAGCTTTACTTGAGGCTCTAGGGGCTCAGGGAATGCATCAGGCTCTGACCATTTCTATCAGATAGGGAGGGGCTGGTCCACCTTTGGCTTTGTAGGCAAGGAATGTGTTTTAAATCTGATGCAGGCAGCTGCAGAAAGTCAGTGACAGAAGCAGAGGAGTAAAGTAACATGAGTGAACTGCTGTATTCCGAGTCAAGTACAGGGGACTGATGGTCTGCATAGGAAGATCAGCCAGGAGGGAGTTGCAGTAGCCAAGCCTTGAGATGACACAGAACTGTACAACCATCTGGATGGTCTATCTAGAGAGAAAGGATACAATGCTCTGAATGTTGTAGAGAAAATGTTGTAATACCCAAGGGTTCATGCATCTCCCACTTTGCTTGTTTAAGAGTCCATAAAATATTTAGAGAACAATATTTTTTTTTAATTCCAGGCGCATTACAAATGGGACATTTTGTAAGTTACGGAACTCCTAAAGTACCTCCCTGGCTTTTCCTATTTCAGCCCTCCTAATGAAAGAGAACTGTAGAAGAGCATATCTAAACTCCTCAACATAAACATAAGAAAACTCCCTAAGGAAACATTGGCTTCAGCTTTTTGAGCTTGCCCTTAAGAAGTAGTTCAAAAGGTTAATGGACACTGCTTGAAAAACCCAACAACTGTAAGTAAAGTAACACACAAAGAGCTTCTCCACTCCACATCATGCATTTTTCAGTCTGACAGATGGACACTTCACAGGAAGGAGGAAAAGTCATGAGACAACCAATCTAAACTCTTTTATACAATTCCCTCTCAAGCTCAGTGAATCATCACCTCTCTCTGCATCTTTCAGCAGCAGCACCTGTATGACATTAACAAGACGTGAGAGAGACAAAAGACAAGAGGAAACAGCATGGCAACACAATACAAATCACTGTAACACATCCACCCTACAGAATCAAACAAAATACTTGTTTAACAGTTCTATAGGTACACTATATGGACACAAGTAAAAGGGACACACATCTTAATCATTGAATTCAGGTGAAACAGTACTTTGTGGACACAGTTTGCGGAAGACCCTTTTTTTATTTTCTGCACGACTGTCAGGCACCCAATTGCTTTTGTCCATATAGTGTAGATCGACAAATGTCAATACAGAGCAAGCGGTGGTAGCAGCCTAGTGGGTAAAACGCTTGCCTGTGAACCCGATGACCACAAAGTCACAGGTTCAAACCCCCACTTTTTACCTTTGTGTCCTTGAACAAAACACTTAATCCTCAGTTGCTCCAGGGGGACTGTCTGAGGAACTAATGATTGTAAGTTGCTCAGAATATGAGCATCAGCCAAATGCCCTGTTTACCTTAAAAAAGTAGTAAAGATAAAACATGAGAACTGATGATAAGATGTGAAATAATACACAATCAAACACTTCGAAAAGTTTATGCAAATGAATGTCCCAAGTAGCAAAATAGGCAGTAATATCATCTAGATAAGCCTTGCTATTTTTCAGAGCTGAAAGGAAGAAATGTGTACTGTAGAAAGTTACCAGATGTCACAAAAGCCGAGGTGTCAGAGCCCTAAGTAGTTAACGGAACCTCCAAATGACCTTTTAAAGTAAAGTGGGTCATTACCTTGCTCAATGGTTGTGCCACCAGCAGTCCTGGGAATCGAACCAATGACCTTCCGAACGCAGGTCAACTCCCTTAGCACCAGGCCACCAGCTGTCTATAGAGTTGTAATAAACTTAGCCAAACCCACCTAACTGATGCAATCTTCCATCCAAGGGATTAGAAATGAATCTGTTTTTTCTGTAATCAGTGCGGAAACACACGTTGCTATCGGGTTTTGGCACCAAATCCCAGGGAGAATTCCAGAGACTTACACTGTGTGTGGAAAAACCATTCTACTTGACCTCTTCCTGAATGAATGCCCTTTTAGTGGGGTTTACTTGAAGAATGCAATTGGCACATGGTTTTCTACATCACTATTATTATTAACACAGACGTTTGAGAAGTGCTGAGAGAAAATGACTTGATTTTGAATTCAAGTGGTCATATCAGCACAATCACTCATTGATAAATAACTCAAACGACTGTCAGTCAGCCTCTCAGAGATAAGCATGTACAGGAACATCATGCGTAGTTAAACTATTTCTTTGGAACTATATGCAGAAAGTGCAGCCGAAGACATGGCTGCACCAGCCTTCGGAACTGTTACGGTCTGACATCACACATAAACCTTCAGCATATTAACATAGGATACATGAGACTTTCATTTTTAATCCGGTGTTTCAACCATATAATCCATTTCACTAAGCTTTGATTCAATTTCATAAGGACCAGAGCAAAAGGCAAGAAAACCAAAACAGGTTGAAATGTGAAAAATATCTCTATGAAAAAACACCATGTTAGCATCTGCAAAGTAACAGCAGCTTCCTTCCCAGAAGAACATTTTTCTTACCAAATGTAGTTTTTTAATGTTTATTTTATGTATCCTGATAACTTGTGCTCGGGTTGTGAAGCCGAACAATCTTTGTCGCTGTCTCCAGTTTCATGTGTGTCACTCACCTCAGGCTAAGGAAACACTTTCCCTCCAGCCAGATCATTTCCCGGGATAAGCGATACATCTTCGACCAGCGGCTGGAATGAGGTACACTTTCTAAAATATGGTGCAGCCCACACACATTACATGAACAAAAGTATTGGGACATGCTAATTATTGAATTTTTTACTTCCAGTGAAGATAACTATTAATTCTTCAGTATACCAAGACATCTTGGACAGCATTAGGCAGTTGGTGGCCAAGTAGTTAGATTGTTTGCCCTGCAATCAGGTAGTTGTGGGTTTGATTCCCAAGACTGCTAAGCGTCTCTGAGGTACCCTGAGCAAAATACCGTCCCCACACTTTGCTCCCTGGGCGCTGTGTTCCTGACTGCCTGCTCCTTCGCTTTGTAAATGGGTTAAATGCAGAGGAAGAATTTTGTGCTGTTCACACTGTGTGCTGTGGTGTGTTCAATGACAGAACATTTGCTTTCACTTTCGAAACTGGACACATTTTGGGGAAGGACCTTTTCTATTCCGTCATGACTGTGCCCCAGTGCACAAAGCAAGCTCTATAAAGACATGGCTGGATGAGTTCGGTCTGGAAGAACTTGACAGGCCAACATAGAGACCAGATCTCAAACCCTTTCAACACATTTGGGATGAACTGGAAACAGAGATTGTGAGCCAGGCCTTCTCGTCTAACACCAGTGTCTGACCTCATAAATGCTCTACAGAAAGAATGAGCACAAATTTCAACAGAAACTTCAACATTTTGTGGAAAGCCTTCCAAGAAGAGTGGAAGCTGTTATAGTTGCAAACTGCGTACCAACTCCACATTAAAGTCTATGTATTTGAAAGAAGTTTAATTAAGGTCCCTGTTGGTGTAATGATCTGTCATTTCAATACTTTTGTCCATATTGTGTACCTGTGTTTGGTAAGTTACTTTAAAATTTTATTATACTACTGATTACTGATTGATCCCTTTAAAAGTAATCAAATCACTAATGTGATAATTGTATTTCAAAAGTAATTAGTTACATTACTAGTTAGATTACACTTTACTTCTCCACCCTCTAAAGAAACTCTTAAGTCAGCTTAAACAACCTTTATTATAAGGTGTTACAAACTTACGACAACTCACAATAATGTTCCTGCCTATAACCGAGATGATTTTAAAGTACTCTCTATGCTCACTTCGGTTTGTTTTGAGCTGGTGCCGCATGCAGGTCTCCTGTACATGACGTCAGTGCGACTGTCAGACAGATACCTGCCTGCCGCTGACAGATTACTGTGAATTAATATTTCTGTTTTTACAATATAGATGTGAAAGGTATTGATTTTATTGGTAACGCAGCTGTAACGTAATTGTAATGCTAATCTAATTATTAAGTAACGTGTTACAAATTGCTGACTATGCTCTAAAATAGATACACACTCTTCTAATAAGAATCACACAAAAGAAGAGGAGAGCGTATTCAGAACAGATTTTACTAAACCTACATCTTCTGCATTGCTTCTTTTGTTACAGTCTACCACAAAATGACTAAGCTTAGCACAATAAAAACAAGTTTGAACATTCAGGATTTACAGGGGCTCAAAAAAAATGTATCATCTCTTGAGTTTGCACCGTTAATGCAAACTCAAGAGAATGCATCTACAAGAGAAAAAGTGTTTTTCTCTTTCAAATCATAATTTCAAAATTCAAAATTCTTAAATTCTTCCAATAAAGTTAGTTCCTTTAACTGTTCAAAGCTGGAAACATTAGATGCATTACAATACTTATCAACTATCTTCTTTAACATGAACTCTAAAATGAGACTCATTTGGAGCTAGTTAGCACACATTCAAAACAGTATGTTGACAACACTGTGATCCAGACTTTGATCAAGTGTTAAAGCAGCACAAACAGTACTGTGCAGAAGTCACTTCTATTTCTTCAGACTTTCTTGTAATTTTAATGAAGTATTAAGGAACAGTTCTCCAGGATTCCTGAAGGCCTTTCAAAGAATTAAACTGGAGAAACAGATGCAGATGATTCCAGATGATCAGGCTGTTGATTAGTATACTGGTGATGCTGAATGCTGATTGGTTGGAATGCCTTTATCAGCAATACACTCAGCAATACACTCGACTATCACCTGCACTGGTTGTTAAGTTATGTTATTTATTTTATTTTATCTTAGCTGATATTGTTATATTGTTACTTGTTAGAGCTATTTTATATTCCATTT
>JBBJLR010000013.1:9957526-9973217 GCA_037577145.1 Brachypetersius gabonensis | reverse complement strand
GTGTGTGTGTGTGTGTGTGTGTGTGTGTGTGTGTGTGTGTGTGTGTGTGTGTGTGTGTGTGTGTGTGTGTAGGGGGGGTTATTAAATTAAAAAAATTACTCCCTTATCCAGCAGCTAGAATTCTAATGGTTCCATTTTTATGCCCCAAAAAAGAAAGGGGCTAGAAATAAACCAGTGTTGACTGGAGCTTAATTGGCTTTTGACCAACCATGTTATCGATGGCTAGAGGGAACTGATGGGAGGATTCCCCCCACCCTTCTTCTCCTTCTTAGTAGGGAGAGAGTGGGAAGGAACAGGGTCATTGTAGCAGGAACAAAATGATTGGTTTTCTTTTAGCCAAGGCCCTGATAAAATGAGAGGGGGATTTCAAAGTTCCCCCTAATTGCAAGTTAATGCAGTATGATTTATATTGCTTTGATTCCAGCAGGAAGGGAAAAGTGAGGGAGGAAATCGCAGGGCACAGTAGGCCTGATTTTTGCTAGTGTGGTGAATACTTGAAACGTAGCCGAGTGATTATTATTCACGTCGATTCGCTTGGAAGGGAAAGATTTGAATTCAAATACTGCACAGTCTTGTATGACTGAATGGGCTCGATTCTTCTAATTACAATATCGATTAACACGTTTTATGCTAATTGACACATAAGACACAGTTATGCATAAATGTATTATCGACTCTGAGATACTTCTACCATTGTGAAGAAGTAGATGGGTTTTTTTTTTCTGGTGGGCGGATGGAATTTAAGATTACGTTTTTAAACCATAAAGGACTGTACTGGACCCCCACCTTTGAATCAGACATGCATCCAAATACACTGATTTATCTGCACATCCAAATACACTGATGTACCTCCACTAATTAATTGTTATGAGCTCCACTTGCTTTAAAGGGTCAGTTTATAGCTCACAGTTAACATTGTTAGCCCCTTTTACTCTGTTCATCAATGGTCAAAGCCCCCAAAAGACCACCAGTTAAACCAGGGGTGGTGGATCATTCTCAGTACAGCAGAGCTGTCTTAGACCCGTGTCATCCCCATGTGTACACACACACACACACCCACACCCACACCCACACCCACACACACACACACACACACATGCATATATATATATATATATATATATAATGTGTGTGTGTGTGTATGTATACAGCTCTGAAAAAAATAAAGACCACTGATATGGCGAAAAGTATAAAAGCCACTCTCAACACTCTCCTCTCACAATGTGACCAGTTGGATGGCAAAACACTACTAGAAGTAAGTCAAAGGTAATTATTACATTTTGTTTAAGAGTCAACAAGATGCTTTATTTCTTTGAATTACTCAAGTTCTGTAAACACCATAATTTCTCTTGTTTTGCTGTTTTGTCATTTCCTTTTAAATGATGCTTTAATTTTATTTGGAAATGAGGAGAAATATTGTCAGAATTTCGTAAAAGCTGTTCAGTTCAATACTTGCACCTATAAAAGATAAAACCTGAGAAACTGAACATTTTTCCAGTGCTCTCTTCTTTCTTTCCAAAGTGGTATTAACCTGCCACTACCATGTAGGTGTCTGCTGTGCTGAGGACATAATACCTGCCTGCTGGTGGGTCTTGTGGGGTTCCTGAACATTGACGAATGATAAACAGGAGGCAAACAAATGTTGCAAACAACAAACAGGCTCTAATGTGGAATTGTGAACTATAAAATTGACTCTTTTATTAGCTTCAAGTGGAGATACAAGGTATATGTATGCAATTAAGAGACTTATTAGTGTACATAAACGATTGTTTTAAAGTAAACTGGAAGGCCCAGACTTGAATGTTTTGGTTATAGGCAAAATATGATTGTTTATTCCATTGTCATTTTGTATTGGCAGTTATGTTGGTATTAGCAGGAGAGGTAGCTTGACTAGAGGGAGAGGTAGCTTGGCTGTATTTACCTAGAATCATTTTTCAAGATTTTAACTTGGTTTCCATAAAGACTTAAAAGGCTCTGAGAAAGTTTATAAAGTGGGAAAATGGCACAGCGGTCTTATTTCTTGAAGTGCCGATATTTACATGGTTAAAGCAGTTGGTTCGAGTCTGCATTTGCAGAAGCTGGTGAGCATTCCTGTAGCGTTTTTGACTCAATGACAGGGTTTCACCTTTTGCTACAGCTGCTCTCGTCTTGTGAGCACAGCTCTTCTGACTGCTGCGTGGTCATTTCAGGTTTAAATGGCACTCCAAATGTCGAATCGGTTCACTTTTGCTCTTGTCATATGTGTCTTGCTTGCACTCATTTTTCAGACAAAGTTGAAAAACATTGCTGTCTGACACAGACAGCGTCTATTCTTTTCAATTTGAAGCCCAGCAGTGGAGGATCGGGCCCTCAGGCTTGGAAGGGAGGGCAAGGCTGGCCTCCCTCCTTCAGCATCAGTTCCACAGTTATATTGAGGCCACCTGCCTTAGACAACAAAGATACACTGGGGTAGCTCGGACAAATGTTTGTCAGCATTTTTGTTTTGTGCCGGTGTAAGCTTGAAGGCATCTCGGAGATTAACAAGAGATAAACAGAATGGATAAAGGAGGAGGGGGCAAAATCATCGGCTATGGTTTTGATGTATCTATTGATTCTGGCAGCTGGACATAAACCTCTGTCTAGCCCGCCCTTACTCGGTTGTGCTTGATGTCAGCAACTTTCCTACCTTCGGTGAAATCCCTCCCTTTGTCAAAGTCAGCAGTCAAGGGACAAGCTCTACAGGAGATGTGTGTGTGTGTGTGTGTGTGTGTGTGTGTGTGTGTGTGTGTGTGTGTGTGTGTGTTTTTGTATTAACTGACAGTCTAGTGGTAAATGGTTGTTTTTGGTTATACCTGTCACTAAAGCACTTAGATCAAAAACTCCCCATAGATGTTGGTAGATTTTAGCAGACAGCTGCTATATGTTCTCCTGATAATTATGCTAAAGGAAGAGCTCTGCTCTCATTTTGTTTATTGTTGGTATAAACATTCTCTTTACTAGGAAATTTATTATATCCTGTATATGCTGCATAACAAAATCTCAGTTCTCAAAAATGGTAGCTGTACAGGTGAATTAATGTCTGTTCATGCTATTCAATTTTATTCCAAGTCATTTTGGACCATTTCTATTAATCCATGAATCATTTTTAGTTTAGTTTTAGTTTAAAAACCATTTTGATATGATACTGACAATATTTTTGGATCAGCAAGCAGCAAGCAGATGTAAAGTTTGCTCATATATTTCCACTTTAATAATGAAACAGATATTAAAGAGACAATATTTCCAGCTCCATGAAGTTATTACAAAGTCAAATTAATTAATGCACCAACAAACTGAATGGCGAGAACCTGAGACCCACCCATGCAAATATGTGCAAACATTTTTTTTTCTCTTTTTTTTTTTATTTTTTAAAACATTTGCATCCATCGTGACACATTAGTTTGCTTCAAATGCAGCAAAATTTATACAGCTGCTAATTTGGCTTTCCCCTTCCTGACTCACTCTCACACTGTATTTCCATCAGTGGCTAATTACAGACTTAATTATCTAAACATTGCAATTAACTTTACTAAGACTTCAGCACTCAACACCACTTTGCCAGTTTCAATTAAGCCTTTTTTGCATAAGCGATGTGAATGCTAATTAATCAATTAATATTCCGTTAGCTCGGTTTGGATTTGAAGATCACCCGTCCGCAGCATCAATATGCGGAAAGGGTGCCGTGTTCTACACTTGTTCTGACATTGAGTTCTGTCTCTGTTCCAGATTTAGTCCAATAATGTTACCAACTAATTAATGAGAAGGTGGAGGACAAATACACTTGTAACAGAATTTGTTGATTAGGAACTCTTGTCCACTCAAATATTTTTTTTTTAGTTAAATAAACACTATAGCCTTTCTTTAACCACTAAACTGTAAATTATACATTCGTCTGGATGCACTGGCTCCCTACTTCCTCTATAGTGCATTACAGAAGTTGTAACATTTCAGATTCTATGGCTGACTCCCCAATGACTCTTTGTCAGACATATTATACATATTTGGCTGTAGGAACTGGTATTTTGTTTCCTATATGATACACTGTGTGGAAAGAAGTGACCCACCTGTGTTATTTGTGCCCTCGTCTGTATACAGTATATAGACAAAAGTATTGGGACACCTGTTTTTCAAGGTTTGGGCTAATCCCCTTACTTCCAGTGAGGGGAAATCTTAATGCTTCAGCACACAAAGACATTTTAGACCATGCCATACTTCAACGTTGTTGACACAGTTTGGGGAAGAACCTTTTCTATTCCAGCATGACTGTGCCCCAGTGTGCAAAGCAAACTCCATAAATGTGTGGTTGGATACGTTTAGTGTGGAAGAACTTGACTGGCCCACACAGAGCCCTGACCTCAACCTCATTTCAGATTAACTGAATGGAGATTGTGAGCCAGGCCTTCTCATCCAACATCAGTGCCTGTCCTCATTAATGATCTACAGAATAAATGGGCACAAATTCTCACAGAAACTCCAAAATCTTTTGTAAAGCCTTCCAAAAAGAGTGGAAGCTGTTAAAGCTGCAAAGGGGGACCGACTCCATATCAAAGTATTTGAATGCAAAGTCCCTGTGGACTTTTTTCCATTATTGCATAAAGAGTATGGTTAAGCATTTATGTGATACTTCTTTTCTGTTAACAGAAATGAAATGATTTCAAATATAACATTAGTAATTCGTCTCTGTGGTGTAGACCCTAAAATAAAATACTGTATTTTGATTTTAGATACAATTTCTTTTATACTGCAAATTGTGTTTTAAGGTTGTAGTGGAAATCTTGAGACAGACTGTCTGTTTGCCCACAGACCAGCCTGCACTGTGCTCCTCATTGATCCATTTACAAAAATAGTTCTTTGGAACAATGTCATAGAATAGCCACTTTGAGTTCCCTGAAGAAACTTTTAATTAAGTGTTTTTTTAAAGAACAGTTTTAGTAAATGACATGAGTGAGGGGAAAAAGAAGAATTAAGAGTTTTTTGTATTTTGGTTGGTTTCCATCAAAGCATAGCCAAAGAAATGGTTAATAAATAATGACCGTACTCTGGTGTTTCCCTGCAGATAAATGGAAAGGTTTGCTCGTCTCAAGAGCTTGATCTAATTAGGTTTTTCTATTCATGTATCGACTGCTGGTAATCTGAGTTTCTAGTACAGAATAAAGACTTTCAGTGAACATTGGCTGCTGAATAGGTGCAAAAGTGAAAAATGTCTCATTACTTCACTTTGATTTTTGGAGAACAAACAACTCTTGAAATACTTTAAAAAGGGCATGATAGCAGAAGCATAACCCTTTTTCTTATGAAGATTCAACAATCATCTTGATAACTCTGGTCAAGAAGCGTAATACAGAAACAAGGAGAAAGGGAAATTGTTCTAGGATATGATACATTCTATTTAACGCAATTTACTTAAAAGTTGGTGTTTCATGTTCTTTGAAATCAATGCTAATGTTTTATACCTGGAAGCCTCTATATATTGCATCTAAGTTTGAAAAGCATTTTGAATCTCTACATGTTTTCCTTTGCAAACATGCTCTCATTCTAAAAAAATAAACTATCTCTGCTTCTTTCTTTTTTGTTTTCTGTCTCTAGCTCTCTTCAGCCATGTCTTCCCACCTCCATACCACCCTCCCCCGCACCCATTTTGTCTTTCTCCCTCATCTTTTTTCCGTATTTACCCTTCTTCTCCCTCTTCCTCTCATTATAAATGGCTGAATGGGGTAGGCCAGGAGTGCCGAAGGTGTTATGAAGCGCTACTCTTCATCTGTGATCTGACCTTGGTAATTAGACGGCATGGCTAGCACAGCTCGCTTTGCGCCATGCTAGCTAGATTAAACTCTGGGGAATGACCTGCCCCAGATTTTACGCTGCATTAAACTCTTAACAAATTAGAGATGGGTTATTCATGGACAGCTTAATTGCAAAGAGCATATGGTGTATTAACTCATAATCAAGATTAAATCATACATTTCCCAGCTTAGATTTTTTTTCTTTTTCTTTACTTCTTCCTTAAGAACTCGGTGCTCATCCTCCCACATCAATGCGCTATTTTCCGAGTGAGTTATGACCACTAAATACTTCAGTACAAATAACATGGCAGTCCATTCAGCTCTCTGAAGAGTATTTTTGCTCTGTTTACCGGTGAAGTTTTTTGGAAGATTGTGCACTAATTAAAAAAAAAAAACAAAAAACAAAAAAAAAACATCACAGATAATTAATTGAGCATGCCCTCAAATACCTTAATTTTATGCTTAAAATTGCCCTCTAGTGATTTCTTTGTCTTTCCCTTTGCTGCCTGCAAAGTTGTGTTGACTATCTGACAGAATGAGTAATAACAGGTTTCATGGGAATTGTAGTTTTGTACAAAAACAACTATAGAGTTTTTTTTCTCTCCACCAATAAATACAACTGCGTTGAAAGCAGAAACTGCAAAACACATGTAACAGTAGAACGACTGAAAACTGCTACAATTACTCAAGGCCTTTTTGGCATGAATATTATATAACCACAGTTTCTCCAATATCAGTCAGCCTGATCTCCCGTATGAGTGTTTGCTGGGAGAGTGTGAGACACAGCTGTCTTAGACAAAAGGATCTTTTATATTGTATGGAATATAAAATACATAGGAAGTTTGCAATACAAAACATAGGTTGAATTTTATGTGGACAGGAATATGTTATTAGTTCCTGAAGTGGTAAAGAAACATTAGGGTATTTTTTTCCTATGCCTTTGGTGGAACTGCGTATAGCTAAAGGCTGGCACAGCATGTACTTGCTTCACAGCTGTGATGAACCTGAAATGTAATAACTGATTTATGTTTTGATGCTCTTGCATTCCACCTGATCTTCTCTCAGCCTTGCAGTAGCCCCGAGCATAAATTACTTTACTTATTCGTGATCATTTAAATCCACTGCTAGCAAACCCTAAGCAAAAAGCAGTTCATTCCTGTATAATTATTTTATACTAAAGCTGAGGCAGTATACTTGAAGTTTACATACTATAGACTTTATTTTACATACTTAAGAATAGTATAGTGAAGTATGCTTGACTTATACTGATAAGTATAAAGTAAGTATATAAAGTATACTTTTGTAAACTTAAAATGACCTTATAAAGTATGATTAAAGTGTACTTTTATAAACTGTTCCAATTTAGTCCAAAGAAGTATTAAATTAGTATACTTTCTAGTACTCTACAAGTACATGGTCTATACACTTGCTATACTTATGTTTAAGCATACTTAATAAAATGAACTTCAAGTATACTATTTTGCTAAGGGAATTTCTGTGAACACCAAACACTCAATGCTGATACAATAACCAGAACAATGTGTTTTTCATTATAGAGAGAAATTCACTTGTTCCAGTCATTTAGGACCGTTTCTTTTGGTTTGTGCCAAACAATAGAGAACCCAACAAATCAAAGAGCACAAACAATATTAAATGTGTTGGAAAGAATATGATTGATGCAATGAATAATTACACCATATATATTTCTGAGACTTCCTAGAAATTCAGCTGGATAATGTTACAAACAAGTTTGTTCTTCACCAGTTGACTTTCAGGCAGAGATTGTGAAAATCACCAAAAAAGTCAGGTTATAAAACAAAATCACTTCAAGAGCAAGGTTTTATTTTGGGAGATCACAAAGAACTCCAAGATAACAACTAAGGACCTGAGAAACGTTTCTTAAACATAGTAATGTCAGTGTTTATGACTCCATCTACAAGAATAGTGTGAATGGAATAATAACAGTGAGGAAGCCACCACTCTCCAGAAAGTACACAGCTGCATGTTTACTTTCCTAAAGACAACCCGTGTGCCATATAGCTACTAAAACCATTCTGTAGACTGAAGGCAAAAATTCTTATGGTTTAATTTAAAAAACTAAACTCTCCGGCGTTAGAACTTCCCATCTTTTTGGGTCCCAATACTTTTGCTCATATAATGTGCTTTGGCCAATGAATGGTCACAGGTAAGTAAAAACATGTCTTGCGTGCTTCCCTAAGCCTAATACCACCGTGACCTGGTTCTGTAAGTGCCAGAAAACAAGATGAAATATCTTCTATATAAAAATATACATACACAAGCAAAGAGTTCATTGTTATGTTTTTGTGATGTCAAAACCCTGAACCTCTCAATCTTGAACAGTTTAGCTGCAGTCATGCTGGAGTTATGAGTCAGTCCAGATTGCGTATTGTAATTCCGTGTTTTAGGAAAAATAACCAAAGAAACCAAAACATTGTAATGACGATGGACAGTGATAGGTTAACAGATGATAGTGAACTGTACATGGAAAATTATAAGACCAAACATTTAGTGAAAGATAACTCAACAAATAAGAGCAGGGCACAGCACAGGAATATAAAAATGAATAAAAGTCCTCTGCCAATAGCCCTGACATTTCCCTCTGTTGTTCCGATCTCACCAATAACAATTAGATTATAATTGTGGCTGTAATTATGATTAAACATTTGGTGTGGTGCCAGGGAGGAACGCTCCTGTGTAACTTTAGCATCTTCATTTTCCACTTTGTATAGGAGGTTCAGGGAAGCATGGACTGCACATGGGTATAGCACTAGCTTCAAACAAAAAACAGTTTTGAACAAAACTGAGGGTCACTTGAATTGATAATTGTGCACATTCTTCCTTGTCATGGCTCATTGTTGAGATCCAAGCAGGCGGCATGCTAAGTCAGAGTGGGCTCCCTGGGATCCAACATTTGGTGCCAAAGTGAAGCTTTAGTTGACTTACTAAATTTCTGTAGACATGCAAGATTTATACATCTCTATCACTGCCTGACTCTTCTACTGCTGCCAGAGGCCACGGGAGGGCACATCACAAGCAGTGTGCAAGGAAGTGGTAGTGTTGCAAATGAGTGGGGTTTCATGCTAGGCAAAAAGCTAATGCTAGTTAGTCAGCTATCCCATCAATCCTCTTTGCCAATGTTTGTTCCCTGGACAATATACTGGACTACATCCAATTCCAGTGGACTGTGAGTTCAGAGACGGCTTTGTTTTTGTTTTTAAGGAGCTGTGGCTCAGTGACAGAGTTCCGGAAATAGTTACCCAGATTAGCGACATGTAGCTGTTCCACTCTGACAGTAGTTTTGAGTTGAGCAGAAAACTGCATTTATGTCACACTCTGCACCTGCAAAGCCACCAGCATTGTGGATGATCCCACACACCCCATCCTATACCCTCTTTTCCCTTCTTCCGTCTGGCAGAAGGTTTTGCAACTCCTGGGCCTTCCCTACCAGGATGGGGAACAATTTCTTCACCCCGGCCATTACACTCCAAAATCAGAACTGAATAACAAACTGTACATCACATTAGATTAATAAAGCTGTAAACTTTTCACAGTCCCTTGCCACCAAAAGTTGGTTGATTGTTTACAGATGCTCCTGTAATAGCTGTTTATTCTGAACTTAAATTAAAATGATCTCAGGTGGAAGTCAGTTTGCTGACCTGATTTAGCACCTAAATTTAGCAAGTTAGCACCTGATTAAGTTGTACAAGCAGTTTAGGAGGGGAGGGGGATCCTTTGTCCAATGATTGTTTTATTTGATCCCTTTGCTATAATATCCTTCACTTTGATGTTCTAAATTGTACTGAATAATTACAGCTAGAATTTTTTGTGTTTTTGTCTTTGTTCATGTTTATATGTTTATAAATTAAATGTAATTATATGTTTATTATTAAATGTAATTATTATTATGTGAATGTTTTCTACACCCACTGCAGAATCTAATTTTGCCTACAGGCCATGGTCAGTTATAGTATTTTTACGCTCTGATCAGGACTTGTTTTAGATGCACCATTGCTTTTGGCTGGAAAGTTTGTAGATGAATATGTTCTTATAAAATACTAAAACAAGTCTGCAATTTGTTGATCATCCATTATAGGTTTAATAGTCTGGTATGAATTTCGTATAATATTTATTTGATAACATAAAAAAAGGAGGAAAATCATTACAATCAAATTCATTAAAAATAAAAAATAATTAAGAATAATTGAGATATAGGAAATATTGTCTAGGTTGTACTCTGTATCTTTTTAAGCCTACATCAGCCTGAAACTCTGCTATGGTTTTGATTTGGGTCCAAGTTCTGTGTGCGTGCCTAGTATACATATAGAGAGGGAGACAGACAGACAGGGAGGTGGGGTGTTCACTCAGGTGGATAAAGACGAGCAAGGAGAAGTGCTTTTTCAAAGGAAATGTAAGTTGGGAGGTGCTGAAAGGAAAAGCTTGAGGCTAAATGTCTTGTCAGGTATTTCTGTAAGAAGCCTCCTCTGCAATTGACCTCTTTTATGAGCAAAGCCAGCAATAAAACAAGGTGACCACAGTAGATAGCACTTTAAACATTAAACTCTCTCCCTCCAGTTTTCATTCTTCACATTTCAAGAAATGCTAAACATGTGGCCTCCAGCCATATGTTAAAATAACTGAGGTACTTGTTATGTATTTTGGTTCTATAATAAGTATTTAATGTTATTTGTATTTAATGTTGTTATTGATTACGCTAGCTTTTGAACCTCCTGAAACAAAAAACAAAAACCCAAAAAAAACAACTCAGCCCCATCCGCCCTCCCTCTCTAACTTTCTCGCTTTTTCCTTGCACAAACTCAGATCCAGAGGATCATCAGCCAGTTCCTGTTGCTAGGCAACTCCATCGCACTCCATCCTCCCAGTAGAGTTTTGAAGGTAATAAAACAATGCCCCAAGATAAACAGAAGCCGGGTCCGGAAAGCACTGAAGGGAGAAAGCAGGAACGATGCTAACTAAGTGTAAATAACTGTGTGTAAACTAAGGGTAAATAATAATTCTGCTGCTGACTGCATCCTAATGCTTCTAATTAAAAGAAGGGGAGCGCGAGAGATTATTATTCGTTAGTCATGTTAACGAGGGAGCATTGAGTATATTAGCACAGCAGATATGATTTCACCCAGGCTTATTGATCACAGGGTTGTTTATTGAATTTAAGGTGCCATTGCTATGCAAGGCACGTGGCCAGAAAATCATGCCGCTCATGGTTTGTACTTTTTTTTTTTACATGATGACAAAGTTGACTAACGTTCTTCTAATTACCTCACATCCAATAACGTCTCCACAGTCTTGTAAGAAATTAAGTTTGAGACCACAGAACACAGAAAGAGACCTGTAGAACAGGTCTTCAAAGCGATGATGGGTCGGACGGGTCGCCTTTAATGATAGATGGATCTTACACTGCCTTTTCCCGAAATAAGACCTTGCTAATCATTAACCACTTAAACTGCAGTCTTATATTTCACTTTTTAATTTTAAGGCTGGCTCTGCATGGTGAAACTTTCGTGCAACTTTGGTTCTCGAAACTTAAAAGAGACTCGGTTTCACTTGCCTTGCATAATGTAAAAGCTCATGAAACAGCCTCAGACAGGTCCAGAATGCTGATCATGTTAAACAGTATCATTTCAGCCAGTTGATTTTTCATTATGCACCAGAAAATAAAACTTACTCACATAATAAAAATGGAATAATGCTACTTATTGCACGATTACTACTTAATGTATTTACTTCACTGAGCTATTGTTAACATGTAACAGTGTTTGCTTTGTTAATTTGCTTAAATTAATTTATGTTGCCAGAGTGTTTATAAACGCATATTGCATTCACTGATCATCTCAAAATCCCAAAATATATAGAATTAGCATTATACATGATTCATGATCCACATTATATACATTAGTTATCTACAGTATTTATGTCCACCTCACTTATTGACCACATGTCTTAACTATATGCCTCATGCGGAGTCGGCTGCAACTTAAATTTCGTTGTTCGTTGGAAAAGTGACAGACAATAAAGATTTAGCTTATCTTATTTTGTGTACATGGCAAAGTGTATTCAGTACAAAGCATTTTACTCTTAGTTTTACGTTTTATTTTGACTTCTTTTACTATATTTATATAGTGTGTTCGTCTCTGTGTGTCTGTGCAATCATAGCATATGCAGTTTCCTCAGGGATCAGTAACGTTTTCTGATTCTGTTTCATTCTGATTAAGTCTCTTCTCTCTTCACATAAAATATGGTATGAAGATGCAAATGTATGTTAACAGTATAATACCCTTCAACACCACTGGCTATGTGGTTTCCACTGGGGAGACTCTTAGCCTCCTGGGCACCTTCGTATTCAGGGTCCTGAGGTGGGAGTGGAACATGGTGTCCATGGCCAAGGAGTAAGAAAAAATCAAAGAACCTTCTTTCTGATACAGCTGGAGAAATTCAATCTCCTGCAGGTCCCGAGTTTTAAATTCTCCACAGTGATCGTGGAGTCCATCCTTCCCTCATTTGTAACCATCCAGATTGGATCCGTCACCTCACATGAATGAACTAAACCCAGTGCATAATCTGGACGATGGAGAAGATCGTGGATGGAGTGATCAATGACATCAACAGGTTTAAACTGTAGCCTAACATACCTCTCTTACTGTATAACAGAATATCCCCTCCGAACCCTAAAGCTTATTTGTTCAACTTTACACATTTTAACAAATGTTCCTATTACCTTGTGATAGAATGTAAATGATAGTTATGTTCTTCTCAGGCCCTGTACACGTAAGCATATTCAGGTATTAATCTTTTTTTAGCTCCTTCATATTTATTTTTCACATCTACTGTATTCTTTATTCTGTTATTTCCCATTTTACTTTATTCTTTCACATACTGGGCAAATATAGTCAAGCTGATTTTGATAACAGTGCAGATCATTTTCAGGATCATATTCAGGGAAAGGCAGTGAACTATCAATACCACTATAAATAGATTTCACCAAGTAAACCAACATTGGAATTATTAGTCATTATTATTCAACCAGATTTATCCAGTAACTAATGTAATACTCCTTTTTGTTTTTTTTAAGGTGGTCACTAAAGCGGTTACATCAACCCCAAACCTGCCACTCTCCTTTCTCTCTCACACACACTCCTCTCTTATCCTCAGCCCCCTCCCACTTCCTTTGATGGTTTTCTCAGTCTGCAACCGTGTTTAGTTGGTGGTAAGCATGGTGACTTTGGCTGTGGATTTGAACTGAGATGTGCGTTTCTCCTAATCAACATGCAAATCTCTCTCCCTATTGGGGCATTAATGCATCTTGGAGGGTGAATATTCCAGCTCAAATTGAAAGATGATGAATGCCGAGCCATCCTTCGGCGAGCAAAGGAAGCGGGCGCTCTGAAATTAAAAACATGGTGGAGGAAAATGGAAAAAAGCAGAGGAGAATGTGATGTTGATGTTATGGAGATGGTTTGACGAGAATATAAATGACGGGAGAAATTGGAAAGCAGACGGTGGCGTACGTGCATGTGCTGAGGTCACATGGAGTGTAAAAAACAGCAAATATCAGCTCAATAGTGCGTGGAGACGTTTGCATAATGAGGGGTGGCCTACTTGGTAGCATGTTGTCAAAAATCAGTTTAAATGCATGCCCGCCTGCCTACCTGTCCCTTTGACACTGATGTCATATAAAACAGGCATGAGCAGCTGTTTTGAGGTAACAACGGGTGTAAGTTAGTGACACTGAACGTGCAGGAGGGAGCAGAATGTGCATTTGCATTGGTCGTGATATTGATTTTACCTTAGTTGTTCAAATGTGGGTGTGCATGTATGCTGATGATGGTGGTGAACCATGATGCTTTCGGATTCCTGCTCATTTGGCTCTGTCAGAAATCACATCTGTTTGTCAGAGGCCTTTCAGCACTTGGCCCTTACTCTGTCTGGATGAAACTTGCTGTGACAGACACACCATGAGATGTGCTGAGAAGGTTGCACTTGGGTTAGACCAGAAGATTGCACTTGTGTTGGACACCTATGTGATGGCAGAAATGACAGAATTGGAATACAATGGATAATTTTTCATGGAAACATTATGGACCTGCTCCTAACTAACGTGGCTCCTCTGCTTTGCTATATCTACTTAGTCCAAGGCACTAAAACAAAGTACTGTTTGCCACTGTAGAGCCATGACTTGGAGAAAATGAGGAAACATGTATAATAATTTCTAGTAACATCCCTGTTAGATTCTAGTTTATCAAGGGATTTGTTATGATGGCAATCTGGAACTGTAATAGTTTATTTTGTTTTCGTAATGGCATTATGATTAAGTGAATCAGACACAGCTGTGTATTTCTAGCATGTGTTGACCAAACCCATGAACACGTTCACCCAGCGAAGTACAGGTACTTTTGCTTTTAGCTGCACTTAGACACACTTGAGTGCTGTGGACTGGACAGATTGAACCCTTTTTAGTGGCCATCAAGAAAACATTCTGTACCCGTGAGTGCTTCTTTCTTTTACCAGCGAAGTGCAATTTGACCTGCACCTTTATTAGCATTTATTTCTCCTGTACAGCGCTCGCTGAAGCAAAATAAGATGATTTTATTTCTTCTTTCTACTTTGCAAATGGTTAAGTCATTACTCTGGACAACAATTAAATGCACCTATCTCCAGCTTTCCTGCCCCAGAGCTCACTTGTACAATTTTTTTGCTTCTATTTTAGAGTTTTGAGGACATATTTATTTATTTATGTCCGTCCTTCTTGGAAACTACTCTTCTGAAGCACTTAGCTGACCAGCTAACGGAGACCAGCTTTGATAAATGGCAGAATGTGCTTCACTACTGAAATTTGACTCAGTTTAAATGACAGGATGTGCTTCCAGTCTTATTTTCGCTTGGCTTAGAGCTCTAGTCAGGCATGCCTGAATGTCCAGTGATGACAGAGCCAACCTAGTAGAATGCTGTATTTTACAAACAGGTAAAAATGATTAAAAAATTTGGTGCTGCGGTATTCATTGATTCAGGCTGAGATGCGTGATGATGCTTTTTACCCTTCTGGTTCCGGATACATTTTGCTGGGTGAGATGTCAGAAAGAGCCCACAAAGCCTCAGAAAGAAACCGCAAGTTTTGGTACCTATACTAGTACTGGCAAAACGTATTAACGCTCCTGATCATGCTGGAAAACTGATCATTTCATAGCTCTTTTTTTTTTTTAAAACCAATTTAGTTATCTTCAGTTCTACCCACTAGTGAGGACTCCTCTATTTGAACTTCCCCTGGAACCTACGTGAAGGGAGCACCAACTGAGGATTCTGTTACATCAGCAAACAGATTTCCAGACTGGCTATCATGTCGAGTGATGGCGGAGAGAGAAGGCCAGCCCACCTACCCAGAGCCAGTTGTGATCTCGTTTGGACTTCAGGCCATGTATGGCTGCAGCACAATCAGGGATCAAACTCATAATCTTCTAATGACAGAGCGCTTACACTGTTGTGCGACTCTGGAGCCAGGCCTTACTTTTATAACCAGTGATTATCTGGTAAAAATGGAAGATTCTTGTCTTTTGTTGTGTCTTGGCTAACACCAGAATCCTCACTAAACTGTAGAGAGCTACAAAAAATACATAACATAAGAGCAACTGTTACAGTGCAGATTTTGCTTTTGCATATTAAATTTAAATACAGACACACGTACAAAATTTGAAAACTTCTGCTCTACAGTGTCATTGAGCAGACAACGATTAAGTGACTTTGTAAATATGCTTTTCTACATATGTTTCTCTCTCTCTCTCTCTTTCAACACACACACACACACACACACACACACACACACACACACACACACACACACACACACACACACACACACA
>JBBJLR010000013.1:9890756-9918107 GCA_037577145.1 Brachypetersius gabonensis | reverse complement strand
TGTGTGATTGCTGTTTGGTATAATGTCATTGTCAAAATAATGTAAAATAGCTAAAGCTTAAACTCAGTGGACGTCTCGAATTTGCGCTCTACTGCTGGCCAGCAAGACTGAATCGAGTAGATCAATGAGTTCTTTGCTCCAGTGATGTGTCCTCTGATAAAAGTGGCAGTGAAGTGGACAGTGATGTGAACAGTGAATTTGACTCACGATCAACATGTTCTCATGTGCTCTCTCGGTCGCTCACTCTCTCACTCACTCAATTTCTCATTCGCTCGTTCACTCATTCGCTCTCTCGCACTCACTCTCTCTGTCTCTCACATACACACACACACACACACATGCACACCCACACACACTCTCCCTCACTCAATGCACAGACATTTTGCCACCCTCTCAAAGGCTCTAAAACAAAAATGTAGCATGTTTGCACAATCTTTGTAAATATTCAGCAATCTATGTAAAAAGAGATTTTTCTGGAATATTAATTATTTGACAAGTATTTAAAATACAATTAAGGCTTCAGTTTGATCTAATATATTTTTCTAAGTATCTAAATGCCTATAGTAAATTTTTGTTGTTGAATACTGGGATTGTTAAAGATATCAACAAAAAACTGACAAAAACTTTTTCTCAGTTTTTCAGTTGGAAAATGGTGCTGTGCTGCCATAATTCAAACAATTGTAACTTGACAACTGTTTAAGATAAAGCTTTGACCAATATATCATTTTAAAGCTTATTTTCTCATCTTTTTAAGGACTTTGAATTTTGGGTCACTGTGACTCATTTTGCCAGATCAGGTCACATATTAATTCAAGAGAAATAAGTAGTACCCTTTGTTCAGAATAAAATATTTTGTTGCATACTGAATTCAGACATCTAAGCACAACATAAATTTAACAACATGAGTGCTCACGCAGTGTCCATACGTAATGTTTATAAGTGTATATTACAATTCTATAAGTCTTTTATGAGCTAAAAGCATTTATAAAGGCTTATTCTAACTTATTCCCAGCTGATGCCCATGCCAAGCTGACGTAACACCTCTGTCAGGCCAGATTTTGTATAATGCATAAATGACTTTTGAAGTAACCTTATAATTACTGCCTTAATGCAAGTGCAAAGTATCGATATTAGATGTTCATTTTGTTAACTGGACTGCATCACAATCATTGTCAAAGCATAATCCTGAGTTTCTAGATGACTCATTGAATACACTTGATCAGTGCAAGTCATCAAAAAGTCTTTCATAAACCCAGCCCTGCTATGCTCTAAACAAGATAGCAGGCTCCCTCTCAAAGCTGCACAGTGGAAAGTGCTGGTCTGTTGCTGCTCACTTCAAACTAACAAGCTCATCATTTTCAGAAGTGTACAATGGTGTTGAGTTGCCTCGGCTGATCCAACACAACAAGCCTGTGGATTACTCTAAGCTGATTTACCCATAATTTACTCCCCCACCAGCCGAGCAAAAGCACAATCCAGCTTCTCATGCCTCGCTCTCACTCTCTCATCTTTAGCTTCACACATCAGTGGCATCTCAGGAAACACTGAGAGAGACAGCATGCCAGAAATGAAACCAAAAATTGGCCGGTTTGCACTAGAAATAAACCTTTTGTTGCACCTAGAATATAACAAAACTGAAGCATTTGTGGTAGTGTTTGAAGATCCCTTCATGTTGCCTGATTGTAACAACACTTCAGTGTCACTGACAGCCACAACTGAACTGCACATACCTTTTAGCACAATATTACATATATGTACAGCATTATATTGTACAGAATTACACATGTACTGTATAACATTATACAGTATTACACTACATGCACTGCATTATGTTGTAGAGTATTACACTATATATACTGCATTACACTGTCCAGTATTGCACTGTACATACTGCATTACATTATATAGTATTATACTATCTGAATTACATTACATAGTACAGTATGACAATATAAGTATTGCACTGTACATACTGCATTACATTATATAGTATTATACTATCTGAATTACATTACATAGTACAGTATGACAATATAAGTATTGCATTGCATTGTACAGTATTACACTATACATCGTCCCTGTCAGGCGGAAAACTTGTAACTCCACTTGTTTTTTTTTTTCATAAATCGATACTATTGGTCAGTCTCCACATGGGTCTGTAAAATTTAGAAATTATTAACCAATGAAAAGTGTTGAAAATAGCTTGGGATTAAATCTCTTTCCTCCATTAGACACTACAGCTGTCGCCAAACCCTTGTAGCTCCACCCCCTTGTCATCCAGAGCAGCCGCGCAGTTTATGTACAATCTCATACCTGTACACCACTTGTGATGTGTATTATAAAGTGAATTTAATATTAAATATTTTATTTACTATGTTAATAAAAAAATATATTCATTGTTGTATTCAGTTAAGACTAGCTGCTGATTTTTTACTCCTTTCATGAAGATTGCACTATTGAGCCAATTAGTAGCTAGAAGAAGACATTTAGTGATGCTATGTATTTCAAAATTATCTCCTTGGAAGTAAAGTATAGCGACAACACAACGGAATACGTTTTTAAAGAAAAGTATTTTGACTGAATTGTTCTTGAGATGTTGATGCAGAGGAGGAGTGCGAGTAACAGGATAAGTCTGCAGGTTAAACATTTCCCTTTTACAACCATCAGGCTTCTGCTATGTTTGTCAGTTCACTGGTCCAAGTTTTGAGTGAACAAAAGCTAATCAACCACGTTAGACAAGCTGCAGGCTTTAATAAAGTGTTGTAGTCTGTTAATTGATCTCGATACATGTACAGTAATGTACAGAGACTCTGTCTAGACGCAACACAACCGTTAAAATCCATATTTGTCGGTCAAAATCCATGTAAATCCGTTTAAGAAAGGTTTTGCAAAAATATTGGCAATACAACTTTACACACAGTTATATAATCATATCTTAAGATGTTATACCAATTTTGGTGATACGGTATTCATTTATTTAGAATATAAATTGTTTTTTCAGCTTCCTGAAAAATGTCCGTTTTGGACACATGAGGTTTCCGCTCGACAGCGACGATATACTGCATTTACACTGTCTAGTATTATTGTACAGCATTACATAATACAGTATTACACTGTATGGACAACATTATACTGGCCATCACTGCACTATATGTACTGCCTTACTCTGTCCAGTGGGTTGTGGTTTTGTATGTTTATCTTTTTATCTTCTAGTTTTTAAGCACAAAGTAGTCATGTATACTGCCTTACCCTGTTTATTGCAAGACCAAAAGTACTGTCACAGCTGTTTGTCAGTCAGTTAAATTTATGCACGTTCCCAGGTGGAGTAGACACAGATGTCCACACTTGAAGAGAATGTATTTAGCTCTTTAGTACACTACTGGCTGTGAGGTACAGATTTTTACTGTATTTTGATTGAAATAGTTTAACACATCAAATGTACATAACGGAAGTGGTGATAATCATTTCAGAGTTGCAGCTGTATAGTGCTGCCACAGCATCTGCTTTCAGTGTTAAATACAGCATGGCAGTTTCTGAGCAAGGGCAAGCAAACATCCAGACATGAAAAATCAGAAATTAAGAGCTTATAAAAAAAAGTTCATCAAAAGACCAATAAGTGGTGTCTTAAGTTTGAACTACAGCATAGTATTATGCTTTCAATTGCTTGATCAGAATTGTAGTTCATGACAAAATGAGCCAAAACCAAGAATTTTCAACTGATCATATGCTTTCATTACTTAATAAGAATAGTGAGTTAAGGTTTAAGTATTTTTCACACTGTGAAAGAAGTATTTGAGAATGTTGCTGATCAGTACTGGCTCATGGAATTGGTGTGAATGAAAAATACAAAACTGAACTGAAGCAGTAACTTGTAGTAACTTAATTCCAAAATCAGCTGCAGCAAGTATAAGTATTAAGCTGCATAAATGTATTGTTCGCTGACTTTTCTTCAAAATGCCCTCGGAAATGCTATGCTCTGCATTTTTACTTCAGTAAATGCTAGAAGTCTGTTTTAACGTTTTCTGTAAGGTGGATGCGAGTCCTTCCTGCCCGTGAGAGATGCGGTAATGAAGGCACACCTGTCTGTTTCTTGTGTCTGCTCATTGTGTGGCTGTACACCAGCTTCCTCTGCTGCTCGCCTTTGAAGTGGCAGACTGTGGGGTGGGGTGGGGGGGTTAAATCTCAAGGATTGCGAACCATCAAAAGCAGCTCAGAGTGTGATGAGGAAGGAGGTTTCTTTTTTAGTGATGCTTGTCATCCAGGTTCCTTTCCCCTGTCTCTGAGACCTGTTTGAGAAAATGCGCAGCAAGTTTGAGGCACAAATAATAAGTATTGTTCTGCTGGTGGGGGATGAGTTATTTCAGAGCCAACTTTTTGTCTGTCTCCGCTTGACATCTGGTTGGTGGTTATGACTGTTAACCAGCGCAGGTGATGTGTGCCATGCACATGATAGGCCAACAGCATTTTATCGTGATTCACAGCACCCACATGTGTCCGTCACTTAGCTTATTACCTATTAACGAACTGCAAGCTCATTTTCAGTCTTTGATTTTTTTTTACATGACAAGTGACATGCAAATGAAAATATATTTTTTATAAAATCTTTTTAAAATTCTTTGCTATTACCAATAGAATCTTTCAGCAGTTAAATGAATAACATACTGTTAAAAGTGCCTTAAATGCTGTAAATGTCATACAAAGTCACCTGTTAATATTGTGTGTCATTATCCATCCATCCATCCATCCATCCATCCATCTATCCATCCATCCATCCATCTATCCATCCATCCATCCTTAATTATCTTAAAATATTTTGTTTAGCACAACAATAATTACTGTGTTCGATTGTCAATGGATTAGTTGGATAAAAAAAGAAATCTAAATGAACACAAGTTATTTTTTACTTTAAATTATTTTTACAGTGGGTGAGACAGTGGTAACCCATAGATGTGAATAAAACTGAATTTAATCGAAAGTGCAAAAATGTTCAACCTATTTAAAAGACTGCCCCTTAAAATGAATTGATTTAAATGGTTATTGAGTTCACAGAATATGTGAGAAAATATTCTGTGACATCATTGCTGTTTGCACAAGTATTCGTTCCCTGTGCTGCAAAAGCTCCAGGTTTACACAGATGAAGGCCCTAACAAGGGCATTGCGGGCCGACAACAGGCCTCTACTTATAAATCACAAAGTTCACCATTTCTAGATTAAAGCCCTGTTCATTCAAATTCTGAGTGGATTTGAAGGCAATGTGTGAACATGAAGATCAATGAGCATTTTAGATAAAAGTTAGATTTTTAGGCATGTACAAGAATATCCTGCAAAATAAATGCTTGTATATCCATGTGTGCACTTTTGGATCAGTTGTGAAGAAATGGAAACTTCATCTTACCACTTCAGACAATTATCTCCCATAAAGTGTAAGAGCAAGAAGGGGACTTGAGAGAGGTCAGAGGTTTTTTTTTAAAGGAGCTACAGAGATCAGTGGCTGCACAATATCAAGAGCTCTGCATCCAGCTGGCCTGTGTAAAACAGAACTAAAAAGCACATCCAGAGTTTGACAGTCAACATCAGATTGACCCCGTTAAAATGTCTAAAATAAGGGGTAATCTAACACTGCCTAACCATCAACAAACACTATCTCAACAACGGCAGCTTCATGTTGTGGGGATGGGTTTCTTCAAGCGAGTGCCCACATACACTATATAGACAAAAGTATCGGGACACCTGATCATTACACCAACAAGGACTTCAAATACATACAGCAGACTTTTTTTAAACTACTTTAAGAGCATATGGGTTTACAATTTGGGCAATTTGGGTGGAACTGTAAGTTCCTAAGATACAAATGAAAAATTTAGTTATTGAAGAGAACAACATTTTAATTTCAACTTAAAGAAACAAAAACTCAATTTGATTTTACTTAACTTGACAAGATTGATATCTAGAACACTGACTCCTAATCAAGTTTAACTTAAAGTACCATACAACAAATTATGCCAAATATTATGTGCCAAGAGCCACTTGAATAAAAGATAAAATATTTAATATTAAAGCCTTAAGGGCATTTAAAGCTAGAAAATCAGATCTTAATTTTGCTGAGACTTATACTTCAAAAGTTCTTAAGGTCAGTTCATAACTATGGATTTCTTTTTTTGAAATCCATAGTTTTTCCATTTGACAATTTATATAATTCAGCTTTATTTTAAAGTGAGAATTAGAACGAAGGTATCCAGTATTGAACTGATTACTAAGTTATTAGCTGAAAGAACTCTCCTCACTCCCATTGGGTGGAGGAACTAGTGGGGAAGGTTCTTCGTTTCACTACCGGCCCATACGTCAAGCTTCTCTCCAGCTACACAATATGTGATTTATGGCACTCGCTAATTGTCAACAGTGATATGTCACCTCACGCAGACTTCTCCTAGCATGTGTCTCTCCTTGAGTGTGTGTATCCGAGTGTGTCTGAGTGTGGGTGTGTGCATGAGCGAGTAAGAGCGGATACGTGTGTGTGACCAACAGAAGTGCAGAGCTATTTCGCTCTCCCGTTGATTATTTTAATGGAAATGCTTCTCTGTGGCTTTCGCACCAGCTTATCGGAGGGAAGTGGCTGACTGTGAATCTGTCTCGCTTGCAGAGGTGTTGCTGTGCGGGGAAAATGCAACACCTTTTTTTTTTTTCCTCCACGGCCCAACACAAAAGCCCTGCAGCGGAACTGCAAGTCGCAGATAGCAAGCACACCCCGCCGCTTTAACACAATCACAAATACATGCATTTGGTTAAATGTACAAGGCACTTCACTGTTGGTCTGATAATATAACCTGGTGTCATTGAAATAGTACGCTGAAGAATGAAGGAGAGAAAGGGACCTGTCTGGATAGAGCAGGCTTGAAATTTGAGGCAGAAGGACAGTCTGTGAAAGGGAGAGAGAGAATAAGGGAGAGAGAGAATAAGGGAGAGAGAGAGAGAAGAATGAACACCATTTTGTAGTAATTATGTCATCACTGGGATGCCTTGTCTCAAGAGAAATGCCTAGGAAGGATGGAATTTGACTGTAAGTTAATCTAGTTAAATATGTGGGCTATAGAGCAAAAAAAAAATACACCTACAAATAGTAAAGGTATTTTTCACCATACACTGTCAGAAAAGGCTGTCAGAGACCAAAGGCTGTCACTGGGATGGATACATTATCAATTTCTTTAGGCGGCTGGTCACCTGGTGGTTGGAGATCTGCCCCTGCGGTCAAAGGGGTTAAAATCCCAGTTCTACTTAAGACAACATTGATGTACCCTTGAGCAAAATCCCTTCCCCACACACTGCTCCACGGATGCTGTGTTGCTGACTGCCTGCTTCTTCATTTGTTGAATTAGTTAAATACAGAGAAAGAATTTCACATTGTTTTCACATTGTTACATTTTTACGCTGTATAGACTATGTACTATCTGTCCTAACTCGATGAAAATAAAGGAAAGTCACAATCATGTCTCATTTTTTTGGGAAAGTGAGTGTAGAGATTATTTACAGTCATTTAGGGCACACAATTAGATGTGTTTTTCTGTTTTTATATTAAATTGGTTAGGATTTTTGCTGCACAAATTAACTTGCCTTGTTGTTCCTTTGAAGGTGTATCAAGTTGTTTTTACCTTGGGGGCCCAAGGAAAAAACAGCGTGATGCACCTTTCTAAGACCGGCATAGGATATTTTTGGCTCACAAAAAAACATGACGTATGTGATAACGATACACTATTTTTCTGAGCTAGAATGGAGTAAATGCACCAACAAATACTACCACGTGAAAAGCAAAGCTCATCAGCAAACTTTAACTATATAAAATGAGGAAATAATTTGTGTTGATGTGTTACAGCTGTTGTTTATACAAAGGTTATTCATATAGGTTCCCTATTTTTGGTCTAAATCTGTCTTTTTTGTCAGTTATGGTATATTCAGTGTTCAGTGTATGATACATTACAGTCCTTACATCCAATAAATACTCAGAAAAACATACTAAATGACATTGAAAAATGGAAGTTGTCAGTGAAAAAACTCTAGCCCCCCAAAAATACCCCACACAAACAAACAAATAAAAATTCACAGGATAAAAAACTCAAGTGTGCGTGTCAATAGTTATTGCAAAATTACCATTTTAGCACATTAAATTTGAACACAGTATATACAAGAACATGTCTTATTATATACCAATGTGGAGAGGAGAGGAGCCAATCAAGACTGTGTGAAAGTAAAATTAGAGATTGTGGAGGATTTTGTGCTGCAATATAAGATAAGAGAATCACAATTTAGTAATTGTGTGAGTCTCTAGAGGACTCAAGTTTGATGCAGAACTATAAAGTGAAGTCTCGGAATCAAATAACAAATGAAAAATGAAAGAATAATATCTTAAATGTAGCTCACCTGCCAATAGTCTTATGTCTTCAGACTGGTGTGTGATACTGTATGTCTCGCTCAAATGAGACAAATATGAAACTTCAGTTATTACAAATCTTCAATGAAATGTACACTGACAAGTCAGTTGAAGTATTGTTTTTTTGTTTGTTTTTTAAGTATTGTACAGTACTCTTTTACGATACTAATGATGATATCAGAAAAAGACTTCACACTTCTGAATTGAAATTTGCCTAGGCTTGTTGAGATCAGGCTGAAAATAAATCCAGTTGTCATTGGATGTGCATTGAAAAAAAAACAAACAATAAAGCTTTAGTGGTTGAGTAAGTACAATCCTGTGAGTCCTTAACAACATTGTGCTGCACTGTCATTAAACAGCAGGCTAGCAAGTCCTTCCCAACTGGTGTTTGTTGTAGTTTACAACTCTAAGAGAGTATAGTAGGGGCTGCTTTCTGTTTGGTGAGAATTATTCACCAAATAAATCTGTCAGTTGTGCGATATTTGAATATTCATGTCTCAAAGTCATTTTCCCACGTTTGCTAGTCAGAATGAGATTGCAGGCGGAGATGGAAGCATGGAGAGACAGGACCCTACGAGGAGAGAGATGAGTGAGAGAAAGACAAACTAACTGGTGTAAGCTACTGAAACATTCACACTGTAGCATAGTTGTTCATGATCATTGCATGAATGACGGTCTGACACATCATTATGATTATGATGATGATGATTATTATTACTACTATTACCACTACTGCTACTACTACTACTGTCATGCACACGGGTCACGTGACGCACAAGAGGAACCAGAAGTGAAGCACATCACAGGGTATATAAGCCCAGGTAGCCATTGCTCAGCCAGGAGTCTTCATCCTACACCCTGCCAGGCCCTCTCATCGTAACCGTCGATACTCCTGTTTCGTACCATTTCTTGTGTGTGAGTGAGAATGCGGATTCCGGTGGGAATCTTTACTCTCCTAGGGAGCGTTCTCAGATCAAATTGTGTGGGCCTGCTCTCTCGTGTGACTCCGTGATTGGATTTATCCTCCACAGAACTGTGTCCTGTGCTACCATTTGCACTTATGTTTGCACATTTTATCCTCTCCTAGCTCCTAAGAGATTTTGATTAATTCTATAGTTGGATCAGTTTTAACAGAAAGTTTGTGTCTGTTAGGTTATTGGTCCATATGGCTAGGAAAAAAGGTTATTTTACCTGAAAGTGGTGGGGAATTGTCCTCAGGCTTATATCCAGCTTGGCCCTGTTGTTCTGGCAGCATTTAAATTGCCTCTAACACCTTGACTGCCCTACTCTAGAATTAGCACTGTCGGCACAAAAGCTCCCCAAGTTCTGCGTGTGCCCTGAAATGTTTCTATTACTATGAATGAGTTTTGCCTTTGCTGTAGAGCCCTGGTAGCTCTTGCAGATAAGTTGAAAGATGCAGAGAACAAGCAAGACAGTTAGGGAGGGAGGCTGCTGAAAGAGGAAGCAAGAGAGAAAATGACTGGAGCCATAAACAAGGAACGAACAAAGCTGTATGTAAAAGATCTGGTAGAAACATGGAGTAGGCACAGTAAGAGAGACAGGAGATTTGCTGAGACAGTCAATTGGAGAACAGGACCATGTGAGTAATTGAACATCAGGCAGACAGGACGCTGGTTACTCCGCACATGGATTTTGCCAAAGAAAAAATAATAATTAGTTTTTTCCCCTTAAACCCCCTCCAACTAATAACAGTAAAGCTCTGGGCCTAGAATGAGGATCGTTTGATAATGAGTTCATATTGAGAAACATCTAAATTGAATTCATTAGAAAAAAAAAATAGATTTTCAAAGAGCTGATCCTAATGCACTTCTCAGTCTAATGCATGTCCCAGTGAGGTCTTTTATTACCTTTATGGGCTCTTGCAATCAACATTTACACATTTGTATTTACATCTGTGGTACCGTTCTAAGTCAAGTCAATTCAAGTAAAGTCAGGTGATTTCAGCAGTACTCCAGGACCATGGTGCAGCACAGGAACAGGACGAAGGAGAGAACAAGAAAAAAAAAAAACACGAGAGCAACAAAACAACCAGACAAAACAACATTGACAAATGTAGGTCAAATGTGATAGGAGCAGAGCTGAAAATGACACCAAGAAAGACGGAAACCACATCGTTTTACCTTTCTTGCTTTAAGCTGACTGGGTTACACTGAAGAAGAATTGAAGTCAAGGGTTTTGCTGACATCAGCAGTTACTGATGGTTATAAAGAGCTTAAAAAGAGGACACCAAATTAACATTTCCGTCATCCCCATTTCTGCAAATGGATGGATAAATCAAAATAGAAAGGAGGCCAGATAAAAGTCACTGACCGCTAGCAGCACTCTATGACATATCTCTGTCTGACTTTGAGCATGAAGCATGACACTGTGAAGCCCATGAAATACAGCTAAGTGTCTGACCCATAACCTTTACACAGTCCAGCCTTAACTGGGTTTCAGAGAGGGCTTATGTAAAAACTACAAAAAAAAATTCTAAATGGTGTTTGGCCTCCATCTGTTTTTCTGCATCATTTGTTTGCCCTGTTGACTCTGTTCATCAATGTTCAAGACATCCACATGGTCACCAATGACCAGGGTATTAACTGGATAGAGTATCATTCTCCTGTGGTTGGCAGACACACCACCCAGAGTAAGTCCCTGTCTCGCTCTTGGAGACTCTGGGATAGACTCTGGACCCCAAAACCCCAGTGAAGAGAAAGTGAATGAGTGAATGAGTGAATAAATCAATCTCAGCCCAACAGTGAAACTGGCATAGTGGAGGCATGTTACTGTGTGTGTATTACACAAACCAGTACTGCTGGACTTCCTGTGTGTTTTGAAACTGTAGGTACTCTATGAAACTCTTTTGCTCTGGCACCTGCATACTTGCTTTTTTCTGATATGTGCCCTCAAAATTAGGTTTAGGTGGCGGTCCTTAATTTTATTATCTATATCTATTAAGTTCCTTATGTAAAGGTTGATAACTTTGCATTTGCTTGTTTTGTCAGATACTTTTATCCAAAGCCTTGCACATCTCAGGTGTAGGCAAATATAATGTTAGGGATCTTGCTTAAGGACTCTTACTTACTGGTGCAGAGTTTGTGTGTCACTCAGAGTAGAAATCAAACCCCACTCTCCTGCTTTGAAGGCAGCAATGTTATCCAGTACACCAACCATGATTTCCCTGACCCAGCTCGAGAATATGTTTGGTTTAGGCTTTATTATGTGGAGGTTCTTAACCTTATTTTGTGAAGATTCTTAACTTTTATTATGTATAGTATAAGTTTTAACTCACATGATGGGGAGGATCTGAACTTTATTATAGGGTGGTTTTACCTCACAGCAGGGGCGCCAGAAGCCATTTTTAATGTGGGGGGGAATATGTCCCGCCCTGCTATAATGGTTCCGCCGCTCGTGTCTCACAGTGTATGGAAGTTTCTCATTTTATTATGTGAAGTAAGGCTGCACGATATGAGTAAAACATGCGATATGCGATAATGTTGTTGAGTGTTGCGATGGCGATATCACATGCGATAAGTAAATAAAAACGTTTATAGTGTTTATGTTTTTCTGCTTTGGATTTGCTGCTAAAATAGACTCCAGACACTGACTAGTCTATGCAGGAAAAAATGAAATGCAATATTTCCATTCCAACATTTAAAGAATTTACTTAGAGCATTTTAATGCCTCCCCAAAAAACATTTGTACAATTGAACATGGATGAAAAAAAAAAGTTTTTTAATAATTTTAAATCTCAAATAAACATAATCTAAATTATAGTAAGTTTTTAGCCAAAAAAAAAAAATTGCAAAAGGAACAATCTAGAACAGCACAGCAACAACTGCCCTCTTCTCTGTGGCACTGGGTGAAGAGTTTTGGAAAAACACCATTTATTGCAGTTTAGTCAATAAATGTATAATGTGTATAATCTGTATAATTTTTTCGCGATATGTATATTGCGCATGTTGATATCGTGATGACGGTAAATTTGCGATATATTGTGCAGCCCTAATGTGAAGGTTAATAACTTTATGTGGAAGCTTTTAACTCAACTTCTTAATTTCCTTCATCATGTGGAGGCTCTTGGCACTCACATATTTCATCAAACAATTCTCAATTCCCAAGACTTCTAAGCACCTCTGAGACATCCTTGAGTAAGGTATCATCCCCACACACTGCATCCCGGGCTGCCCGCTGCTTCACTTGGGGAATGGGATAAATGCAGAGAAAGAATTTTGTGCTGTTCACACTGTGTGCTGTCGTGTGTTCACATATGATAGAATGGTCACGTTGACTTTCAGTTTAATGAGAGTTTTTTCAGGATACCACAAGGGGTTCCTTGCACTGAAGAATCCTTGCTTTGGCGACTTTATTTTTAAGAGTGTCTTTTTGCTAACCAGAAACTGTCATCTTCATTTGAATATACTTTTTTCATTTCTTAGTTTTAGCATTTTATTGACTATTTTCAAGAAGGGTTCAGGATCACATTTCACCCTATGTACCTGGATAACTGTGTATGTGACTAATTTTGAATCTTGAATGTTTACAACTACACTATTAGTTAAAGAAACAGTTGACTTTTCTTTTCTTTTTCACTTCCTAATAGTTTAGTTTACACTAGCACACACTAGCCCTAAAGTACGGTTAATGTTTCTACAGATGCAGAGCAGGCAGTGTTTGCAGAGGCGTTTCCACATTTCAGTTCACTTTGCTTTCACAATGTTTCATGGCAGCATTAATTCGAGTGTTATGCGCATAGTTTCAGACTTATAATAAACAGCCACCCCTGCCAATTTAGCCAGGTGATTTCTCAGTCTGTGAAAAGGTTCTCAAAAATCATATTTTATTCACACAGCGGGGGTGAAGGGCTCTTTAGCAGTTACCATGGTGAGAAAGAAGTTATACAATTATGTGAGTGCTCTGCTACTAGTGTGTGTGGCGAGGGAGGGGTGGAGGCAACAGTTCAGAACATATGCAAGAGTCAGCTAAGGTCAGATAGGTGTGTCCACAGTCCAGCTTGATTCATGATCGTCATTTATGTATGAAAAATTAATATCAGGCTTGATGAATTATCTGTAAGAGTGTCTCCTTTGACTAAACCAGGAGAGCGTGAGCCCTTGCCCTTCGCTGGAGACTGCAGACGACTGCAAGGTTGTCTGGAGCACAAACAACTTCACAGCTACTTTCTTAAAAGGAAGACGGAGCAGCGGCTGCATGACGTGCTCAGTGACATTTAATCAGTGCACGCAGGAAATGCAAATCAGAACACGGCAGATTTGCTCGGTTTTTAAGTCCTTGAGGAGCAACTGTAGAGTTTAACAGATGCAAAACCTGGACATGTTGATGCACTGTGATGTTTTATGATTTACTTTATTTACATTTATTCATGAACCAAAGTCAGTTTAAAGTTAGGTGTCCATACCTTTGTGGAGAAGGAGAAAGCCAAAGATAAATACGTGAATTAGTACATTTATGCAATTTAATTCAAAATTCAAGATTATTTATTTGTCACATGCATAGTCACACAGGTACAACATGCAATGAGAAGTCTCCTGAATCGCTCCTTTTGACTGTGAAAACATTATGGACAATAAGTGAATTAAAAAAAAATTTGAAACACAAAATAAAATAAAGAAATAAGTACAAGTAAAGTAGATATAAGTCTAAATGTAAGTACAATTTAAAATTTAAACAATCTGAACAATTCAAACTATTCTAAAAGTAAATAACTTAAACAAGAAGCACCACAAGTTATAGATAAACAATGTAAGCTAAAACAATTTGAGGTAATATGTAATTATATACATGTAGCAGCAGTGAGTACAATGTGCAAATGGAATATTAAAGTGCATTGTGCCAAACTAGCACAGCAATATAAAACAGAACAATGCAAGCAGAGTAATGTGAACAGAGTGACAATTTAGATTATGTGTTTTTATACGTGAGTATAAAACCTACATTTTCACTTATCATAACCACCAAGAAATGAAAAAATTCAAACATATTGTGTGTTAGGGTAGTCTAAGGAGTAAAATGCATGCACTTATGTTGCAGGGAAAAATTTCCGGTGGCGAAATTATTCGGTGTGACATCTTGCCGGGGTTGGGGAATCAAAACAAAAAAAATCTGAATGGGGACATTTGCATGACTAGAAATGCTAAGTGAAGGGCTAGGCAGGCTACTCCCTCTCATACTGTTCGAGTTTAGTGGGGAGCCGGGGAATCTTTTACTTATGAATAGTTAATAATACAATACGTTTTACAGTAATCAACAAAATGATCACACAATGTAAAGCTACCAAATACACAAAAATTCATTCATAAAACTGTGACTATATAGTTTCAAAGGCATATTGAACTTTTACATTATGTGAAGGTTCTTTACATTTGAAAAAGTTTCTTCACATTCACACAACTCATTTACAAAAATTGTTCTTTGAAAGAATCCTCCATTGAACGTTTAAGGGGACCAAAAAGTTATTTTTTTGGTCTCAAACAGTCCTCAGAGTCCTCAGACTCTCCTCCAGGGCCCCCAGACGCTCCTGATTTTTGCCCCAACTCTCTTCTAAAACATAACAATAAAGCATGGATTGTCTCAGTGTCAGTGAAGATCGCATCACTCAAATAACCTTTTCTAGTGAGTGTATATATACTGTACATAAAAACAGTATATTATGTTGTCAGCTGCAGTAGAATGGCGGAGATGAAGGCGATAATATTCACAGAGTATGTCATTTTTGTTCATATCTGTCATCAAGGATGACTGCATCCCATTGTCTACTTTCAAACTAGTTTGACAGCCTAGTGGCCATGGCTGAGACGTCACATGGCTGAAACTAAGGAGGATTTTTTTCTTTCTACTGTAAACTGACCATTCTGAAGATACGAAGTTTTGCTGTGACAGTATACACTCATTTTACACTCTCTGTTTATACACTCAGTTCTCTCAGGGCCTTTTTGATGATCAGATTAGAACTGTTCAGTGAGGTGGAAGACCAAACGAGAATGTTAAACAGTTGGCTGTGTCCTGGTAACACACTGATAGATTTTGGGGGGGTTAGATTAGAGAGAAAGAGAGACATTGAGTCAACTCTTTACACAGAATATAAGATCTTCTCTGGGTTCCATATCACACACACACATACACACACATGCACACACACCCTTTTATAACCGATGAGCACTGCAGAAGGAGACAATAAAGTGGTAGAGGAACCAATTACCAGAAGGGTGACACGAATGTGGTTCATAGCCTTCAATATGTCATTATCTCTGAATCGACACATCCAAGCAGCTCTGAAAGGCCATTTCTGCTGGAGCAGGCGGCAAGCCATCGTGATAAACCACCAGCCAACAAGAAACAGGAGAGAAAAATGGGGAACCATCCATAACGACCAGCCGCACGCCTCCACTCGCGAGCCCATCGCTCCATCCTTTCCTTTCAGTGGGTTAACCTTAATGCATTAACGTTTCCTGAGGAAATCATCTCTTTTTTGCAATGACCCCCCCCCCCTCACACACACATCCCTTGCCGTTCCCTTGCAGAAGCCTCCAGCTTTTCTTCTCTGTTCTCCTCCTCCCCATGTCAAAAGCGACCCCCAGATTACTTCTCTTAAATCTGAAATGGTAATTGTATTTTTCTAATCTAATCCTGTTAGAAGCCCATACTTCCACTGCAAACTGGCCCCAGGCAATTACAGCAAATGTCAATGAATTAAGTAATAGCTTGGTGAGAAGCCAGCCTGGCTCGCTCTGGATCAGCGCTGTCAGCAGAAATACACATCTGTCAGTGGCCCAAGCAATGAGTTCAGACACACACACAGACATACACACACACACCACACATCATTTAGCCCCAGCTAAACTGTCCACTTTGTGCTCTATAGTGAAATGATGGCTGTAAGGATTGGAGCCTCTTTTTCCCTTATTTGAATAAGCATCTCTGCGCAGTGTTTAAAGGGCCATGCCCCATTTTTCTTTCCTCCCCCCACTGAGCTGGATTTAAATACCAAAAACTTAAATTATTAAATTTTACATGAACATTTTCTTACCCCTCTACTATCTGGAAGACAGCAAAGAGTGTATGTTAGAATATCTCTTCGAATTGTGTCTTTAAGACTGAAATACAGATGTCAACAAAAGAACAGAAACCTCCATGAAATAAACTTGCTGTCCACGCTATCACATACACCCACCACATTGGTGAATTTCGTAGACCCCTTTGTTGCTACACAATTTGTCATTCCCCTCTACCCCACCACCACAGGACCTCTGGCAGCCAGAAATTAATAGAATGGTGGACCAGATGAGGTTCTGCTAATAATTTGGAATGGCCTACATAAAGTTATTATATATCTTCATTAGGGGGAGAAGATGAGAAAACAAGAGCCATGTGCTTCTAAAAGGCAGATACTCAGAGAGTGCATAACGAGATCTTAGGCATGATGAAATATTTGAAGCAGAACACGGTACTATGATCTTGTGGCCCCTTCTATTGATGGATGAGGTGGAGGGTTAATGATCAATTATGCAACACGTGGGCTACAGTCCGTAATTGTAAAGTGCATCTATACGGTGGGCATTTCTGACAGAATGGCTGTCCTGTATCATTTTCTACTTAAATCCACCAAAAAAAAAACAGTCTTTGTTGCAGCTAAACTGCTGTAGGCTGAAAGGGCAGATCTAGGTGAATGCATTGCACTTTGTGACATCACAAAAACATAGAATTCAAAATGAGCTGTTTGTGAAGTCTATTTGTTTTAGCAGTCCAAACATAGGCAGCATTGACTGATGTGTATTATATATAAAGAAACAACGTTTGCATTAAAAAAGCACCCGGAAAAGTGTGTTTTACAGGTCCATTAACGCTGAAGATTTGACTTTGCCTGATGTGAACTGCTAAACGGATTATATTACACACATACTGGGTAGTCTGCTGATGTTCTCACACATTACATTCGTATTTAATTTCCATAATTCTTTTGATTTTCCCAGAATGGTTGAACTCCCACGGGTGCAAATGTTAATGTTTACCTCTCTGCTTCATTTGGCGTTTTGACCTTAGCAGTTGTGAGCAGTTCAAATATTAATATCATCTTTATCACACATCAGTTCCTGACCAGCATCCACTCATGTAATCCCTAATAATATTAGTAAATACATTAATAATTCATCTACAGTAATAACACATCCATATTTAATGGACATACATATACTCAAAGTGATGATTGAGTTTTCACTGTGTGATAGTCCTAGCCTTTTCTTCACAGAATATGCACATATTTTAGCAAGCAAGCCCACTGTCAGCATTTTGGCTGAAGACAGTGAGAGACAGCAGCAAGCTGTGCTGAGCTCTGGGAGGGTTTATATAATGTCCTCTATAATAAAGATGATCCAGAGACTTTATGAATGATTAAAGCCAAAGTAGGTCATCAGTCAGTATAACTGCCCAGTTTAGACTGTGAATATACAAATCTGTGAAGTTTTAAAACCAAATTTGAAGAATTACTTTTTGCATTTTTTAAGATTAAGGCCCTTGATTTGAGGTCCCTTCATCTAATGCCAAGTGGGCATGACAGGGGGGATTCATTTAAAGTCCTACCTAAAAAAACATTTTACTGAGAAAAAAAAAATATTAGTCAGATTTTTCAGGTGTGTGTGTGTTTGATGAATATTTTCTTATGTCCTACTATGTTTTTTCCAGGATCACAAATTCCCGCTGCTTATTTCAAGTTTAAAACTTTCATTTTTCAGTTTTCTCCCACACTGACCAAGTATTCTTCAGAGCCGACAAAGTGTTGAGTGAATCAAGTGTAACAGAACACTCCACTTGCTGTGCCAACACTTTCCTAGTTCATTTGTGAGGCTTCAATTTTGAGCCCCAGCTGTTTGTGAGACTATTTCGCATTGCCACTACAAACAGCCCTATGAGAATATAGCCTTGGCATGATCTTAGGTGTTGTGCTAAATATGTCCCATCCGGCATATCTGGTCTATGCACGCCGAGTCTACCTGTGACTTTTCTCTGCTCGGTACTGGATGCCGTGTGAAATTGAGTGAGCACCGGCTGTTGTGGGCCACTGGGGTGGTGAAAAATAAAGACGCAGTGCCGACAGGGAGCCTCCGTGTGCGTGTGTGCAGGCGCTGTCGTATTTCAGAGCAATGGAAAACAAACAAAACTGGAAAAATAAGGGCGGAGGCATCCACATTTATTTGACTACTCGGTTCATTTCCTGCTGTTTCCTCATGCATTTAATTGTATGTTACTAAACGGCACAGCAGTTGCAGCTCATGGTTTATCTTTAAGCAATATGGTAAACGCCTGCACAGTTGGATGTTAGCTTAGATTTCATCCACTCTGAGAATCTTCAGTTTTACAAAAAGTAAAAAATAAATAAAAAACTGCTCAGTAAAGAGGATAAAAGTTTGTGCAGAAGTTCTGAGTTCTTCAAAAACTGGAGAAAAAACAGTTTGAGTCTCCTTCACCTGCATGGTGACCCTAGTTTTGTTTCCTCCTCGGCGGTACAATAGGGCATCATTAGTGTCATCTATAGCTGAAAAACAACATCTGTTATTTACCATTGTGTCATTCTCACTCTTGCCTTCCACTTTTCTTTCTGTCTTTCCCCTCACAAGGTTGAGACTTTCACGCAGGCTGCGCGGAAAAACAAAAGCTGTGGTTCAGTGGAACCCTGATCCTAATTGGCTGCTTATTACACTAATTCCTTACATTTTCATTTGTCCGCTGATGCTTTCCTTCTGCAACTGTCAAGCAAGTCAAGGTGCCATGCGGGGTTTTCGCTGTTCACTGGTTTTGTAACAACTGCTTCCGTGTGTTTGGCAGACAGTGAAGAGACAAGAAGTTTGAAGGACATGGGGAAGGGGATTCATTCATTCATTCATTCATTCATTAGTGCAATGCATACTGCATATTTCTAAAAAATTCAAAAATAAAAATACAATATTAATACAATTATAAGGATACAATATTAAAGACGCAATATTCATCAATAAACAAATGTGTTACATTGACCATAAGAGCTTTGTGCAAAAAAGCTACAATTTCTTTTTTTTAATGTATGATCACAAATTTTAACCCCCACTGTACGTTCCAAGAAAACTGTAAACTTTGCCATTTTTTCCAAGAAAACTGTATGCTTTGTAATTTCTTTCCAAGAAAACTATAATTTTATGCAGCATGTTGTTCCTGTATGTAAAAAGATAATAAAATAAAAAAAGGTATTTGTGACTTATTTATCATGTTCACAGGAGTCTGTGAAAGTAAAATAACTTCCTATAGCCTTTTAAGACATTTTATAAAGTGAACAAATTTTGATGCTTTTCAAGCCAAACATTCCTAATATACATACAAATATAAGAATCAAGAAAGTCATATTAAACATATTTACTTGCCAAAGCAAAACTGTCAGAAAGGCTCTGTTCCCCATTGACAAAATAAACCCCAACCTTTCTAAACTAAACCCACCATGCAGTTGCACCAAGATACTTATTATATTATGGACAGCAAGAGAGAGATTAAAACAATATTCTAATTTCTACATTAATCTGTTTAGCTACATCAAATTTGTGTGCCCTGAATTCATAAGGATGGTTAATGTTACCTGATTGTAATTGTTCTCACAGTGCATCCAGAAAAGGGGTCTGAATGTCACTAAGCATATAACTAGCCAAGCAAACAGCATCAAATCAACTGTCCACAAGTGTGGACACCATACTTGAATGGGTCTATTAACCCTTAGATATCAAATTGTATAAGTAAAATCTAATTTCAACAAATAAAAACATTAAATAATCTAAAATTGGTGATTTCTTTCCTACACACTCGGCATTTGTCACACTTTTGCTCAGTGCGCCATCGCTCTCCCGCTCTCCGGACCCCTCCCTCTGGAAGTTTTGTCCACCCACTTTTTGGGGTGAGACCAACCTGAAAGCTCTCCCAGCTTCAAAGATCTTGTGTTTGTTTCTAAGACCTAAAATAAAAAAAAAATTGGCATTTTTTTATCTTTATAGACATTTGCATGTGATGCCATTTTTAAAACCCTGTTAGCAGTTATTATTATTATTATTATTATTATTATTATTATTATTATTGTTGTTGTTGTTGTTGTTGTTGTTGTTGTTGTTGTTATTATTATCTGTTTCTTGAATTACAATAACTTTGGTTCTACTGTATGTGACACAGGAATACCAAACAAAGCTGAGTATGACATATGACAACTCAAGCATCAACACAAACTGGGGGAAGTACCAAGGAGTTATTTGTCTGTATGAGAAACATTTGTTGCATTTCCAATACAGATTTGTGTGGCTTATGCTCTAAAGGTTTCACAGCACAACTTTATTTTCAACTTTATCAAATCCACCACGAATCCTCTGGAACACGGAGCCACAGCTGGCTTTGCGGTGGGGTGTGTGAACCACCCAGTGTTAAAGTCCACAGTAATTCCTTTGCAGAGAAGCTGAAAGTGACGGGACTTGCGCAAGTGAGCCTTCTTCAAGAGCCCTCAAGCGCCTTGAGTGAAGACAAGCATATGTGTGCGCGCGGTGGGCGAATGTGTTTGTGTGTATGCGTGGGTGTGTAGTGGGGAGGTGGGACACAGTGTGTGTGAAATAGGACCCCCACTGGAGGCCTGAAAAGGACGTTTCAATTAGAGGCACTGTGAAGTGTGCCACCGTGGTGTTCATTGATCATCACCCTGCACCGTCCTCTCTATAGTCCTCCAAACATAAAGGAGAAGCACAGAGAGAACGAAGAAATGCTTTTTTCCTCTCCTACTTTCTACTTTAATAAGTCTTTCCCTCTCTCCCTTCTTTAAAAGAAAGAGAGCGATAGAGAGCGAAAGAGAGAGGGAGAGGGAGAGGGAGAGGGAGAGGGAGAAAAAAAGAAGCCGAGGGAAGAGGTGGAAGAGGCTTGGCACACTTGTCAGACAGGCCTTGCAGCCCTTCTCCTTTTATCTCTCGGCTTTGACTCCACGCTTTGATTATGAAACACCCTCTCACACTGTTGAGAGCCCACTCTGTTTTTTTTTTTTTTTTTTAAACCATGCGAGGCCACATTAGAGCTGTGAAATTCTCACTCATGAAGACAATAAACCTTCCTACAACCAATGAAATGTGTATTTATTTTACCTGGCTTTTGTTAACTTTCTCGAGGATAAAACTGCTCCATTGACTGAAACACATTGAATTTTCCCACCCTACTAACCTAATAGCCCTGGAGTGCTAGTCTCCTCACGCTCTTTCTGCTTCTCGTAGCTCCTACTTCTTTCACTAACGCTGAGCTGCGCTAATTGATGGTTTACTCTGTGCCACCGTGTTGCTCATTTTTGATTAGGAAGCACACTTTTCTCTTCATTGCTTGAAAAAAGGAGCACTAGCCTAGGCAAGTGTGAGTCACACATTTCTTTCAAACGGCTCTGCTGGGGGTGGAACCACGGGGCATTTTTTGACCCACCTAATGGAGACTAAGGTGGGTTCAGACTACCTCTTGGGCAATAAATGTGTGGCAGCCAGCTGGTGATGACATTTTCACAGTCCCTTATTTGCTCCATCGCATTTTTGGCCTCACATGTTGAATAAGGACTCAACCAGACAACTTCTACTATTTCTCAACTACTTTCAGCCTCCTTCAACGGCACTCTCTTAAAGAAGTGCCAAAAATGGTTCTGTTGGAGTGATGCCATCTCATTCTTTCTCAAATTTAAATGCCTTGAAGATACAATCTCACATCTGCGGTGGAAGGGTGTGAAGGTGTGCATTTCGAGGCAGATGTAGAAGATACCATAATACCAATATTTCTTGGAGTGGTTATTTTAAGTTCCCTAAGTAGCATTTCAACAGATGATTCTTGAAAGAACTACTTTTGTATAGGAGATATATGTCTACAGAATTTTATTCGAAGTAAACTTCTCAAACATTTCCCCAAGAAGCATGTTTAAGAGACTATATGGCAGCAGAATCAGCATGACTGTGTTGCTTCGACTTGCTTTTATCCACCTCATCTTTCTCCCTCCCAACAGGCCACAGTATGCTAATTATGATTCAGACTGCCCTAATCTAACCTCCTTGCCCACTGTGATGTGACCTCCACAACACAATATACTTTGACTTTGAAGCTTAAATTACTTATGCCTCTGACATAAATATATATTCACACCAATGCTGCCCATGGAGGAAAAGGAATGATTCATTTGCATTTTAGCTATTGATTTTCAGAAAACAACTCTGGCAAAACGTCAACCACCGCCAATCTGTCCAAATGCAGAGAGGTCTGCTACTGTAGTTATTTCACTTTCTCTTTTTCTTTTTTTTTCCTTACTGCTTTCTTTCATTTAGTCCTTTTTGCAATTTAAATCAATCTATTTAATAATAAAAAAATACAAACAGAAGTAGCATGCCGTGCTCTGCAGTTCACATAGTTCTTTCCCAACAGTTTATATAAAGACTGCACTGTTTCATTTAGTCCTACAGAGGGATTGCATGGGACAATGAGTTGAGGCTCAAACTGTAGTCCCCCATGCACAATTACATAGAGGCTGGTTCTAAAATGAACTCTGAAACTGTGATTAAATAAACAAATCATGTGTCTGCTTAATTCTCTTGAGGAGAAACATTTTGTTAAAATGATCTAGCAATCTGAGCATATATGCTCATGCAATTCCGTCTCTCAGCATATGCTGTTAATCGCATAAAGTCTTGATTAACAGATGGTGTTCCTGTGACAGGGGAACACACTAATGCTACCTGTCAAGATATGAATTAATAATGGTGCACATTCCTTCTCACCCACAACGAACAGAAGGATCACTAGAAATATCTTAAAAATAACATTTGGGGCTCTTATAAACATGTCTACACATGTAAACATTTGTTTAGTTATTTATTGCCACCAGTGAAATAAGTTCACACCGTTAACTTTATGCAGATCCTGTAGGACAATAATGGTTGAAAGTATTCTATATTCTTGATTCTAGCAATATTACCAATGTTGCTAATTATTTAATTTCCCTTACAGTCATGTGTAAACACACCACAGCACAATGTGAACAATCTGAAACTCTTTCTCTGCGTTTTAAATTTTAACCCATTCTCCAAGTGAAGCAGTGGGCTGCCGCCAACGAGGGTCACACCGGGAGAACTGTTGATACTAGCAGTTGGCATTCAAACTCCCAGCATGCTGATTGCAAGGCCAATGCACTTACCTCTAGCCCATCCAGCTGCCCCAAAGAATAGTGTAAATGCATAAAAGGCTGTTTTTTCAAACTTGAGCAGTGCAGCATAGTAGTAACAGGGCACAGACTTAAAAAAGTCTTTTACAGAGCTATGGGATTCATTTGAGGATTAATAAGGCTGTGTGTAATTGGTTAGTGGAATAGTTATTAAAGAACTTCAGGATCATTTTGGTGGTTTTATTTATTTAATAACCCCTTTAATAAGCCTGTATTGAGGCCAGGTTAGCAGGACAGAGGCCAGGGAAGAAAATAATTTGTTTATCTGATTTGTATCTGTTAATAATAAGTACAGTGATTGAATCAAGTATAGTTTTATACATATATATGTAAAATTCCACAACTGTGGCTCTCTTGTTTAAATACTTTTAAACTGTAAATTCTATTGATGGCTCTCCTGATAAACGTTGTTTCCAGCTACTGCCTTACTGTGAATTTGTTTAGCACTGAAGTATGTTGAGTCTACAGTATAATTTCCAAGCAAAACACAAAACTCATGTTACTTTTAGCAACGAGCACCTGTGTGTCGCATGTACATCCAAAGAGTAATCAGATTCTGCTGGAACAACATTGGCAGCCAGTTCAGCAGAATGCATTGGACAGTGTTCCCCGGGAGAGCGATGGAAAAAGAGTGATTTTTTTGGATGCCCTGCTCGTGATTTAGTTCTGGCGTCGAGCCTGCACAGTTACTGTAGGATAGAATGCCTGGGAAATATACCGCTCGGTATCAGCAGTAACCATATGGCAGTGAGTCAGCATCGCAGGCCTAAGCAGAAAGGTCGTTTAGAAAGGTCACAGGTAAACTAGTTAAGAGTTCTGCCTTGCTGGGTTCCTCATGGACTACATACATTATGCATAACAAAACAGATGCTGTGCCTCATTTGCATTATTTAACCTACACACACCTTGAGCTGCACTTACCTGCCAACAACTGATCGCGCACATAGACGCAGAAACACTAGCACATTCACTCATTAGACCCCTGAAAATAATTAATGTACAGAGTAACCCTTCTTAACTCGGTCCCTCGTTCTCTCTCTCTCCCTCTCTCCCTCTCTCCCTCTCACACACACTGCTCCTTTATAACCACTACATATGCACTCTACTCACGCACTCAAGCACACACTGACTTGGTTGCGCACATAATTCATGACCCTAAGAACCCGTTCCTCCCCAACCCACACTCTTCTTACATGACTAAATGGATCCTTACTCACTATCAGGAGCTTATCCAAGGGCAAAAAAACGTGCTCATGCTTTCTGTATTTATTTACAGCCTGCCCACACTTTATCAGAATTAATAATGATTTAATATATAACGCGCCAAAACAGATTATGGAACCCAAAATGTTGAAATAACACACCCCTTTATATACAGCGTCCTTGACATCCTCAAGGCTGAATCTGTAGTAGTTTTCTTTTTAATTGTTGCCAAAGCTGCCTAGTTGTCACAACCTCAATCACTATCAGATAGCAGTAAATAAAGCAAGCTACAAAAGTGACTTAGTGTTTGTGCCATGAAAATATAATGAATGCAATAAAATTATACAGCAGCTGGTGATGAGAGGAGGAGACAACATTCAATAACATACAGATAAATGAACATTGAGTTATATTGCACAATCCCAAACTTAATGGCATAAAGGCCGACAAAGATCATCTACTGAACGGAAGTCCCTTTGTCTATTTTCAAACACCCGCATTAAACTAAATGGTACATTAAATCAAGCATACAACCTTGCAGTCTTCAGAGACAAACATTAGAATGGGTTGTACTGAAGAGCCAAACTTGTGCTGCCCCAGTCAACTGTAAGCACTGTTATTGATGTCCTCGGATGCAGCACTCACTACTGATGTCAAGCTCCTCAGAGAAGCAGCATCAGCCTAAGATCTGGTCATTGTGAGCTACATGAATTCAATTTCCATGGTCAAGAAGCCATGCTCTCACTACAAACAATGTCAATCGTGATGCAGAAAACAGTGAAGATAAATAGGCTGGAATGTGAAAAGGCTAATGAGAATAGAGTCTTAAAAATTGTTTAAAATGGTTAATGGTTAAAACCTGAACACTGAGTTATGTTTTGAACATGTGTTCTCTTCCAACATGTTTATCTGCATACAGGAACTGCATACAGGAAATATATTGAAATATATTGGCTTTTTGACCATTTTGACCTGTAGGGGCAGATGATACACAGCCAAAATACATTAATGAGAAATGAACTTGTATCCACATTTTGCTCCAAAAGACATTCCATTGGGTGTATGGAGTGGATAACTAACACTAAATCTTGCACATTATACTGTCAGTGTTACAGGTATTTTGTTATAATAGTTGTTGCACTATTGTAATTGTCTATAATTCTATTGTCTTATCATGTTTTATTCTTTTTGTTGCACTAAGAATGCTAATGAAAAAATAATTTACCTCAGGATAAAGAAAGTTGATGATGATGATTAAATATAACACGAGAACACAAGGTTTTTGTGTTTAGGACCTACACTTTGGGATTTACAGTGTGGGTGGATTTTGCAAAACACTAAAAAAGCCAAACCCACCGTGCAGAGCTGAGATAGACATGAAAGTCAAAGACAGTAGGGAAGAGATGAGCAGGTGGTGGAAACTTCTTTGCAGTAAACAGACTAAGTTGATTGTTTTCATTGATTGTTTCTATCGATTGCTGTATTTGTTTTACTGTATTGATTTATGACCTTGTTTCAGTAAATGTATTGTTTTTATTCTCCCTTTTGATCCCTTTGTTTCATTGTTTTTTGTTATACTCAGCATTTTGGGAAAGTGGAGTTTCAAATATGGAGTTCTTCTAAGATTCAGTAATTCAAGAACTCAATTTAAATAAGGGTTATACAAGATCTAGATTGATTGTATATTTGACATGTTGGGAAGGCAGGAGCAGGGAATTCTAAGGAGCAGAGATTTCTGTCTGCCTGTGGTTCAACTAGCTTGTTCAGTTTTGTTGAACTGTCTGCACTCCAGCTGGTTCAAGTCAGGTCAGGAAGGTTTGTTGTCATTTCAACCATATATACACTACATGGTGACATAAAACACTGTGCCTCCAGGGCCATAGTGCAACACAAGAACAGAACACCACAACACCACAAGTGCAGACAAGATGAAAGAGGGTGCAGGAAAAGGCAACAAAACAACTAAACAAGAGAACATTTAGTACTATAGTTGGCCTAGTGGTTAGGGAGTTGCCTCAGTGATTAGGAGGTCATGGGTTCGAGTTCCAAGACTGAGGTATGCTTGAGCAGGATACCATCCCTACACACTGCTCCCCGGATGCCGTTCTGTTGCTGGCTGCCCACTGCTTCACTTTGAATGCAGAAAAATAATTAACATTTGGGGGAGCTGGTGGCCTGGAAGTTACGTAGTTCCCCTGTTATCAGAAGGCTGTAGGTTTGAATCCCATGACTCCTTGTGGCACCACTGAGGTACCTTGAGCAAGGTACCATCCCCACACACTGCCCCCAGGTGATGGCAGCCCACTGCTTCACTTCCCAAAGTAACTGAACAGGATTCTACTTATCTCCATTAGTAGACCTACTGTTTTTATGGTAGATGGTAACTCCTACTGCCAGTTATAATCAGTGTTGTGCAAGTTACTTCCAAACTGTAATACATTACAGATTACTTATTACTGTCATTTAAAAGTAATCCCTT